>JAOVVF010000034.1:1020780-1039169 GCA_028565595.1 Duopalatinus emarginatus | reverse complement strand
GGCCTTGCTCAAGGGCCCAACATTGGCAGCTTGGTAGTGGTGGGATTCGAACCCCAATCTTCTGATCAGAAGTCCAATGTCTTAACCACTGAGCTACCAGTGCCCCAAGCAATTTGATTAAATATCCATTATATTTTATCTTTAACTCCAAGCTACTGCAAGGTTTACTGTCGGCAGCATTTTTATAAAAACTTAAGGAGTGAGCATCACGTACCAAGTGCCAGAAAAATCTCTACATCAGTCTAATACTTGGTAGGTCCCCCACAGGAGCATAGGACACCATACTTCCTGCAGAACGATCCACAATTCTGATGTATTCTGAGGTGTAGGATTTCTGTGTTCCACAGTGCATTGCATGGCATCCCAGATGTCATTGATAACATTGCGATCAGGTGACCAATTGTTCCTCTAACCATAATTCGGCATCTCTAGACACATTGTCATCCTAGAAGAGACCAAACCCATCAGAATGAATGCAGGCCATATGAATGGATGTAACTCGATGGAAACGAGGCACACATAGTGTTCACCTGTCAGAGACGTTTGTAGATGTACCAGGGGTCCCATGGGATGCCGGTTAAACAAACCATCACCAGCTGCAACAGCTTTTATATAGGCTGTGTTTGTTTATCGAGCACTTCAGTGTATTTTTAGGTCATATAAAGTACATCAGGACATTGACTTTTCCTACTGCATTGTTTTTTTTAAGCATCTCAAAGATTTTCTTTAAATTTGTTTAATTATCTGAATCATTATTGCGACTTCTTTATTGTGCTACTTGGAAACAGTAGGATTTAATGGGGTTGGTGCATGTTTAGTTTCGTCCGTCAGAATAAATATTTGCAATTTGTATTTACTAGGCTTTTTAAACGAAAACACAAAATTAATTCAAAAGCAGATTAACTGAGATGTGCCACAGGTGCAGTTTTTCATCTGATATGACCAGTGTTGTACTGATATTTACCAGGAATATATTATCTGACTTTTTGTCCGATGGGCTTCATGATTTTGCCACTTGTGCACAGATGATAGTCATAAACATCTGCTTTTCAGTCCCCTGCACACCACAGCAGTGCTGCACTGAATTCAAATAAAGCCAGACATGGCTTTTCTTTCATCACAATGTCTTGTCTTGTCTGATCTTGTGTGGAAATAAGGAATAAAAGAATAATTGACTATACTGAGTTTTGGGATCCCAGTTCATACCCCTGCTGCTGGGCATGTTTCATAACAGGGTAGCGGCCATTGGGCAATGATCTGGCAGTGATCATAAAAAAAAAACAAAAAAAAAACAGACTAAACTAAATAATACATATAAATCTGTCATGATGTGATATATTTTTTTTTGTTCCGATTCAGGTCTGCCTATCAGCAGCCAACCTCATATCGACCAAGGTTCCTGCTAACAGGGCCTCAGGGTTCGGGTCAGAGCACACACCTGGCCCCTGCTCTGCTACATCACCTCAACAAATTCACTGTGCACCGCCTCGACCTGCCCACTCTCTACTCTGTCAGTGCCAAGACCCCAGAGGAGTCCTGCGCTCAGGTCAGCACACTCACACTTCACTGTATTTCATCCAGTTTTACTAACTTCTGTCATTTTGACAGGAGGCTTAGCTGTGTGAATCATACTGTCATGTATAGTCTTCATAGATGTCTATTGTGTAGTGAAAATCTGTTCATGACTTCATAAGCTGTTTGATGTTAGTGTTTAAGTAGTGATTATTATATAAGAGGTCATCATTGTCTTGATGGACAATGCTTTAGAGGATGTTAACCAGTACATCAGTAAGCTCTTTCAGTACATGACTGTGGAGTATGCACGCAATTTCCAACATATTATGTCCTCTATCTTACAAGCATCGTGTGACGCAAATTACGTTGACAATGATAAAAGCAGACGTGTTTGCTGCTCTCATAAATCAACTCATAAAGTTACTTATGTTACTAATGTTAATATTGAACCTTTTTATTCTTCTGGTTGTCAGCAGCTGACCTCCTGCTTTCTGTCATTTTTAGTCTTCAGCTTTGAACGCCTTAACAACTCCAGCTGAATGATGTAATAGGTGATCGGACCACGGTGTGCTGTGTTCGCATACTTCAAAATGTCTCTTTCGATGCAGTACATATGGACACATGGACTTTTCCCATACTGTTTAATGAATATGTAATGCATGCTGCTTTAATGTACTTTTAAGTATGGAAGTACATGATTTCGGACACAGCCGTTGTCATGTTTTATTTCTTTTATAAATAACATTTCTGAAAATCTGTATATGGTTTACGCTCCAGCTTTATTGACTCCCCCCCCCTTCTCTATCTGTGTGTGTGTGTGTGTGTGTGTGTGTAAGTCTGCACTTTTATTTAGAAGATTTACTTTAATGCAAATGAAATCCATGAAAGCATGTTTCGCTGTCATAAAAATGGCTTTGCGTACTTAATGTCCATTAGATGGAATCTTTTAGAGATTCCCAATAGCGCTATGTGACAAATAGGAGTCTGGAGATAAGGCTGGATCTTTATTTATTGAGCACTCACGGTAGATCAATACAGCCTTGTAGTCAGTCATCAGTCTGTATAGAGAGGAGGAGGGAGGGTGATAAGTTTGTTCTGCTGAGTGACTAGCTTTCATTTTGCGCAGCACACGAACAAAGAAAAATAAGGTTTTCTGTAATGACTGAACCGAGCCGACGCAGTGCAACGCTTGGACGTAAAAAAAAAAAGAGTAAATAGAAAACAACGGTCTTTAAATCTTTTAGTGTAAATCTTAAAAAGTTGACTATTTCTATATGCCATGTTGGAGTGGAGTCACATGGCGGTGTCTGATCGTACACTGTGTGTTGTAAATTCTATTATTTCAGTAGCTATAACATTTTGGTACAGTTCTCACCATTTCAGTCACGGTGCAAAGCTCTGGCATCCACACAATATGATTTTAAATTTATAAGTATGATTGGACTGTCCCACTGCACCTGCTGCTATACAATTTCAGTTCAGTAGTAACCAATGAATATAACTAACTTTGTTCAAAATCTGAAGGCTTATATTATATCTATATATAATTATTAATATTATTCTAATAGTGTTATAATAATTTTTAATAAATTGTAACAAATAATCAGTATATATTTAAGTCGTTTCCTTTTAAGTCAATGATTCAGATCATGACACCCTAACATTTCATTTTACAGAGGCTCTGCACTCCGTTGAGTGCTTTAACTCTTATCGGGACATCATATATGATTCATTCACATGCCTACTGAGTAGCAAATCATTAGGATTCTGTATATAGTTGCTGTGATGGAATAAAACAGTGTGATTTTATAATTGTGGATTAGTGTAGGTTTATTAAAATAATCAGCACTAGCTTTCAGGTGTGACTCGTGTTGTTTAGTGAAACCATCCAGGAAATAAAGTTTTAAAAATATTTCTAAATATAAATGTTTTGTCTCATGTTCTCAGTTGTAATAAAAGGTGTGTATGTGTGTGTTCGACTAGGTGTTTCGAGAAGCACAGCGGAGTGTGCCAAGTGTAATCTACATGCCACACGTCAGTGATTGGTGGGAGGCCATAAGTGATACGGTGAGGAGTACGTTCCTCACACTGCTGCAGGACGTTCCCTCCTTCACTCCACTCCTCATCCTAGCCACGGCTGAGATCAGCTACCAGCAGCTTCCTGAAGAGGTGAGGACACCTCATGTTTTATTGAACCTGCCTTGTTGCTCTTTTTTTTGGATCAGGGTTCTTTTAGTGTTTCTAGTTTGCCAGTATTTGATGCACTGGTATGCTTGATAAACTTTTTAAATCTTGCTTATATACAAGATTAAAACAGAAGAGATTTGAGTGCATCTCGGGTGTAGATAAGTTTCAGGATGGTAATTAATAATAGTTTTACTTAAAAGCACCTTTCAGGATACTCAAGGACACTGTACACCACAGAAGAATATAAAATAGCAATATAAACAACGCAATGTTATTGCACGATAAAACATTATGGACATTGAACACATTAAAACTAATTAAAAAATGTAAAACTATGTATTTTACATTTATGTATTTAACTGACATTTGAAAGAGGAGGGTGACTGTGGAGTCTGGTTTTATTTAACACACCTTTAAGCACATTAAAATACTTTAGTTAATGTGATTAGTACAACATGACAGTTTGGGGTAAGGTACTTTTCTTCATGTGCTTATTAATAGATGTTAAAGTAACTAAATCTGGCTCATACTTATAATATTACTTAATATATTCACAGTGGTAGTGGTTTTTTTTTTTTTTGTTTTGTTTTTTTCAGTCCTGGTGAATCCTTTTCGATTGCAGATTCTAAACAAATTTTTCACACAATAGTATCTGCTTATTACTTGAAAGCCAAATCAAATTTGACAGGCGGTTGCCACAGGATCAGCATTGTTATTAGTGACATATAAAATATATATAGTGATATAAAAACAAACAGCTCTTGATCCTGACCGTGTAAGACGTCTTCACGTCTTTACAATTTTTCTAATGAATTTGCAAGACATGACTGACTGGGTAGTATATATGACACAATAAATAAGCAGTCAGTTTTCAAAATTATTGTGTTAGAAGCAGGAAAATGGGCATGGATAAGGATAAGGATAAAAATGACTTTGACCAGGACCAAACTGTTATGGTTAGATGACGTCTCCAGAACAGAAGGTCTTGTGTGGTGTTCCGGGTCTGCAGAGGTTAGTGCATGTCAAAAGTGGTCCAAGGAAGAACAAGCAGTGATCCAGAGACAGGGTCATGGGCAGCCAAGGCTGACTAGCCTAGAGTAGAATATGCTAAGTCTGGTCTGATCCTTACAGAAGATTCACAGAAGGAACTGCTGCTAACGTTTTGGTCCATGCCTCGTCAGGCACATTTTTTTTATCTTATGGCCGATCAGTGTTAATTATAAGGCTGCGTGTAGATAGGGATAATGTTCAACCTAAAATTCTGCAGTCACAGAAACCCTGATTGAATTTGATGTAGTACTGTTACCAAGTGCTCCATTACTTGCGGTCGCTTCGTTTCACGGCATGACAGTGACAGCTGGAGCGATAAAAAATAAAACGGCAAAACTTCTGTGCTGAAGCTTTTGGTAATGCTGCCAAGTTTTGTACTTACTACATGTAGCTGTTTTGGTTCCAGCACTGAAGAAATATGACTTGTTTAAGGCTATATTTGATTCAGCTACTTTATCATTTTATTAGATTATAAATCAGCCTTTTCAGATATTTGATCAATGCACTGTTTGGGGTTATTTTAAAACAGAATGAAACATTTAGATTTATATTTTTAGTTGATTAAATAGAAGACTTTCAGTTGAGCTCCTGAAAATGTAAATACTTAATTAAAATCCCTCTTTCTCACCCTCCTCCTCCTCACCCTCACAAACACACCGAATACCGACCTCCTACAGCAGAGGGGGACCTTGCACAACTCAAGGCAGATTTCTAGATGGAAACGGAGACTAATGCTTCACTCAATGCATGAATTAGTTGTTGTTTCATTTCGTGTGTGTGTGTGTGTGTGTATGGACTGCATTTTGAAATGTTGGGCTTGTTCTTAATGTTTTTTTTGCGTGATCAAACTTTAACATCCCGCTGGGCAGCTGCTAGTCCAGATCAAAACACTGCATAGCAAAACTGCAAAATATTAAGATTTAAAAAAGATCTATAACACTGTAAATATTAAAAACTTTATTTTTTTATCGCCTTCTCCCAGCTATGCCTGCCTACATTTATGTCCTGCTCCTTTTTGTTTTCTTTTAGGTTTTTCATTCCTTTTTTCCATACACTCACACACTTCTTTTAATCTACTACGTCTCGCTACTTTTTGTCCTCGTTGATTTTTTTTCCCCCTTTGCCATTGTTTACCTTGTTTTTCTCTTCTCATATCCATCATTTCTATTCTTCCACCAAGGACGTTGGGCAGTCCAGTCACCTCATCGTTTTACAGGAAACGCAGCAGAGATTCATACTTGAACGTTCATAGCGGCGAAAAAGCAGCTTTCCTGATTACTCCAGTGGGGAGCTGTTGTGGCCTGACACATGATTTTTTTACCTTGCAGAGAGTCTTTAAGATCCCTGAGAAGCCCATACTGCGAGACCAGGCTGCCTAGAGTGTGTTGCTGGGGGTTGTGAGTGGCTGGTGGTGATGCTCTTGATCAAAGCCTGTTAGAGGAAGCAGTGCCCACCAGGAGGGCCCAGTAATGCTACTAGAGAACAGACTGCTAATTTTATTGACAGAAGCCACTTGTGCTTTCTCTACCAGCCGTATTCATTAAAGCCCGCTTTACACCCCAGAGGTGACAGTGTTTTTAGGAGATAGTAGATTACCTTGTAGTCTCTGTAACATTGGAGTCTGTCAACGCTTTTATATCTCTAATGATTTAATCAGACTACCACTTTGTACCCCTTTAGAAGTCTGTTTTAACAGGTGTTTTTTCAGCCTGTGGTTATAACTCCTAGTCGGTAACGATGCCATTTATCCTGAAACCTGCATTCTAGCATTAGTATAACCTGATATCTGGTCTGACAGCTATTTTCTTACTGATTTGCCAAAAGTACGCTTAGTTTAAGTTTTATTTGTTTAATAGAGATTATCTAATTGGATATAGATATAAACGAATCTGGATATATTTGTAAATCAAAAATAAACCAGCTGAAGGTGACTGTGACAACCAAATTGACATGAATTATAAATGTTGAGAGGAACTGAACTCAACAGGAAACTCTTCCTCTTCTGAGTCAAGCAGGAATCATTTACTTGATCCTCAATGTGTACGTTTAGGTTTACTCCAAAACGTCAGAAGAACCCACAACAAATTACATCATCTTTGCCTTTTTATCGCATCACTAACTACACTATACTGTAGCGTAGGTAATGAATGCCATACTTCATGGGGAACGGGTCTCAATTCTGTTGTAATTCCAAGGTGTAGGATATTTGTGTTCTGCAGCGTGCTGCGTGGCATCCCGGGTGTGTTCGATAACGTTGGGATCTGGTGAGGTGGTAATGGTAAAACCTCAAACTCAGAAGTCTAAATGTGTGTGGCAGCGCAGTGTAGGTTGAAAACCTATTACACTGAATGCAGGACATGAACGGCTGTAACTTGTCAGAAAGGACGCATGTATAGCGCTCACCAGTCAAAGAAGTTTGTAGATTTACCAGGGAATGCCAGCTAAAGTACCTTCATAGCATTATGGAGCCACCATCAGCCTTTATTTATTTGTATTTATTTATTATTTAAGATATAAACAGCCCGTATCTGTTTGTCTAATATTTCACATCCGATGATGTCTGTCTCTTACATGAGTCAATCCAGGTTTTGAAAGTCCTTTCAAATGTTTTCAGTACTTGTACTACCCTTAAATACTTCACCTTGGATTTTAAGGCCCCTCACTTAACCTGGGTGAACGTGCATGCCCTGGCGTACACCTCGCCATGGGATAACATCCACTCAGAAGCAGGGAGGATTGTGGGTTGATGTGTACAGAATTGCGATGAGGTTTTCGGCCAGTGACGGTCCATTTTAGGTATTGCGTCAATAGGGGATTGTAACAGGTGCAGGAGCTGTGAAAAGAAATAGTGGGCTTTTAGATTTTGAAGAGATCTATTAGTGTATGGAGCACAAGGATTGCCACAGGGTTCGTTGGCAACAGTTTGCAGGGTCACTTGGCTTCTGGCATGTTCAGCATGACAGCTGTCCTCTCTGCAGTGCCGCACCTCAGGGGTGAGTACTCATTCTGCCTTAGATAGGAATAATAAAAGCCTCCGCTCTGTCAGCCCTTCCTGTTTCCTGTGTTCGAGAGCAGAACCAGGTGCCAGTCATGTGCCTTATGTTTACCTTTGTAGTGATAGTAGGTGGCACACGGTGCAGTTAGTGTCTACATGCACTGAGCGTTTTATTAGAAACACTCGACTAATACTGGGTAGGGCCTCATTTCTTCATGGCATGGATTCCACAAGATCTTGGAAACATTCCTTTGAGGTTCCACTCCATGTGGAAACGATTGCATCACACAATTCCTGCAGATTTTCCAGGTGCACTTTCATGCTCCAAATCTCTTGTTCTACCTTATACCAAGAGTGTTCTGTTGGATTTGGATCCGGTGAATGGGAAAGCCACTGAAGAGCACTGATCTCATGGTCATGTCCATGGACCAGTTTGAGACCAATTCAGATTTATGCTGAAAGTAGAAAGATGGAAAGTGAAAGTGAAGGCAAACTATTTACCTGCTGTGCTTGCACAGAGAGGAATGTGACCTCTGCATTTAACCTATCTGTGCAGTGAAACACACACACCAGTGAAATACTAGGGGGCAGTGAACACACTTGCCCTGAGCGCGGGGCAACTCTAAACCATGGCACTCGGGGAGCAGTTGCAGGGTTGGGTGCCTGGCCTTGCCCAAGGGCACCTCAGTTGTGTATTTCCCTGTGCGGGCATTGAACCCGGGAACTTCCGGTCATGAGACCGGTTCCCTAACCACTAAATTGTGGCTATTGCCACAATTTGACTATAGCACTGAAGTGATGTTTGACTGGTATTAATAGGACCAAAACATTGTTGTAATAAGGCAGGTTTGGGTCTATGGATTTATTGATGCTGTTGGTGGCAAATTCTGACCCTACTATGTGTGTGCTTCAGCAGACACTAAGATTCATCAGACCAGACTGTTTTATTCCAGTCATCAGCTGTCGATTTTCAGCTAGTCTGTGCCCAGTGCAGTCTCAGCTCTCTGTAACTCTTGACTGACAGGAGTGCTACCCTGCATGCTCTTCCCCTGTTGTCCCTCATCTGCATTAAGGTATTTCAGATCACCACAATTATCGAGTGGTTATCTGAGTTACTGTGGCCTTTTCTTCTGTCTGGCTACATTCTCTGTTGATCAACAGTGTTTCCATCCACCGAACTGCCACTCACCGGAGGCGTTTTATTGCTCCATACTGAGTGAACTCTAGAGACTGTTGTGTATAAAAAAAACCCAGGAGATCAGCAGTTAGAGAAATACTCTAGCCTATCTTGCACCAATAATCATGCTATGGTCAAAATTACTGAAATTATGTTGTGAGTAGCTGCTGGCTTGTATCGGCATGATTTTACACATCGCACTGCAGCCACATGGCTGGTTTAGATACATGTGTATGTGTACAAATGTTCCTGATAAAGTGTTCAGTTCAAGATGTGCATTATTTTGCCTATCTAACTAAATTTACTAACTTTGTTTCATCAAGTGTTTAGGTTAATTTCCTTCAGCGGTTCTGATTTTGAAATCTGCAGCTGGTTCTTCTGGTTGTTTCTTTGACCCCGTTCGCCCATCAGCAGAAGCAGACATGCTATTTTTAATCAGCCAGCTCTCGTCTATAATACAACATGTACCAGCCAGAGAGAGTGAGGGCTGACTTGTGCTTCCTCCTAGACTGGTAAGTTTCTTGTACCATCCCTCTGGCTAGGCAGTCTCTGTAGCATCCATCAGCTCCGAGAGAAAATCATTACCTGCTGTATATAAGTGTTGCATACTCATTTTCCTCCATGCAGAGTTTGAACTGCAGGGAGTGAAAACGGAGACTACTGGTGGCACAAGGAAGTCAACCTATCTGGACAGTTTTCAGTATATAAAACAGAGCAGAGATGTGTAAAGACAGATTTTCTGTCCCTCAGTAAAAATAAAGTCCCCTTGTTGGTAAAGATTTTGGTTGAAATGTGTGGACTGGTTTTCAGTCCAGTACTCTGAAACAAGTGAATAGACGGACTTCACATGAGATAGAGAATAGTCTGAGGTAGAGAGACAACCTATTTTATAAAGCTTCTCATTCTTGGTAGATTGATCCTCAATGACTGATGCCAAGTCAGCAAGCGTGGCTGGCTATCAGGCTAAGTGAAATTGCTAGGCTGAGCATATTTGTATGAATTGCAAAATGGAAGTATAGTAAACTGAAAAAGACTAATGTTGAGGTCCTGAGACGTGGATGTTTTCTGAAAAGCCGGTCACAGAAGGTACAAGGCCACATAGACTGTTTGTCAAGTACATTCTGCATGTGACGTCATCTTTTTGACATGTGACAGGTTAGTAGAAGTTTATGATAATTTGATTTCTTTGTTTCTTTGTCTGCAGGAGCTGATATAATGCAATACATATTATGCTGCATCAGCAAAACCCATATATAGATTTAGGGCATGGGGCAAATGAGTTTTCTAGGGTTTCAAAGAGCAATGCCACCGAGTTATGCAGTGGGGGATAATAAAGTTTCAGTCTATGTAGTCATCAGAGATGACTCCTAGTTGACCTAGAGTTGGATCGGAGTCATAATTGAGGTGAAACGTTGGGGCAGGGAATGGGGCCAGTGTTGCTGTCTGAAATCTAGAAGTGAGGTTTAATTCTCAAATCTGATTGGTCTAAATAAGTCATAATTGATCATACTCTTGTTTAAGCAGTAGAACCCGAGAGGGTGTGTGTTATCGTGAATAACATCACGGCTGTGATTTGGTCGTAGTAGGTTTGCCGTGGATCATCACAGCCATGATGTAATTCTCTATAACACACGTGTTTTTTTTGTTTGTTTTTTTTTTTTTTTTACAGCAGAAAGAAGGAAAAGGAGCTTCACAACAAATGAGTTGTTGCTATGCAACAGTATACATTAATTCAGTATACATTCTGCTGTAACACTACCAACTAATATTAGTTTGGAATAAAAAAAATGCAAATAAGCGAAGATAAAAGGACGAAAAGCTAACAGTAAAAATCATTACGATTTTAAATATTGCTCTGCACATTTCCGCTCATTGTGCATTTAAAAAAAAAAGGCTGCTCTGTAGGATATGCATTGGCATCAAACAGCCCAGCTGGCTCCTGGAGTCTGACCAAATGGGCTGCAGGTCAAACGTTAACTGAAAGTCATCCATTTTCTTAATTTCTCGTTTTGTATAAACACAAATACAAAACATCTATCACTCTGTGTTCATAAAGCTTACCATTACTTAGTAATGCGTCACTCGTTACTTGGCAAGTACCACAAGTTGGTGTGAGAAAGCCGTGCTGATATCACAAACATAACTAACTGTTGTATAAAAGAAAATATCTCTTGCTGGTTTGTACAACACCGCTCCATCTTGTATTGTTTTTGTGTAACAGCATGGTCCATAGTATGTCATTCCTTATATATAATGATAATGGCAACTTATTGTCGTGTGCAATCTAGAAGTGCGGTTCAATTCTCTAATCTGATTGGTCAGAGGGTGTGGCTTATTTGTCTGTAACAACAACATTGGTATATATTAATCAGCTCATTATTTTTCTGTAGCAACCGCTCTATAACAGCTTAATCAGCTCAATAATAAACAGATTTTTAAAGGCGTTGTTTACCAAAGAATACCATAATATTTCTTGAAGAGATGTTAAACTTTATAAACTTAATTAAAAGATCTGCTATTCATGGTAGCTATAACTTTGACCACAGGAACCGACTTTTCCTGCAGATGTTTCACCATATCAAATGTAACTTTAATCCATTAAACACAGCAACATGTTATATTACATTAAAAATTGTAACGTGAGTAAGTCATAAATAGACCATACTGTTGTATGGAAAGAATACAAGCTGCCTAGTTATTTGTATCCTACCAGCTTATCTTGTATTGTTTTTGTGTAACAGCACGGTCCGTTGTGTGTTATTTCTTCCATAAATATTTTAAAGCCACCAACTTTTCACAGTTTTCTAAACATTACTGGTACGTTTTTTTTGGCAAACCCAAGTATTACGATGAGCCATGTGAAACTGACTGCCAGCCCTGCTAGGCAGAGCGCTACCTACATCCTGTCTCAGGCGAAATGCCTCTGTCCATGCCAGATGTGAACATGTGGTATTTAGGATCCGTGTGATATTTAGAGTTCATTTTACCCAGATTATTACCACAAGCCTACAATATTCAACCATGATGCACTACAGAGGGGATATTTAAGATCCCAGTGAAGCAGCACTCATTCACACGTAGACAGCAGAGGACAGATCTGCACAGTGGACTTTATTGACCGAATTAATATCATGTATCCAGCAATAACTGCAAAATGGGACTAGGGTCATTAAAGAGATGCTTCCTTCGTGATCAAGCAGAAAGAAGAGTCTGCCAGCATTGGTTTGTCATTTACTGTCCAGCGCCCTTTACTTTTATAGGTGTTTTTGCTGATCTTTGCATTCTGGACTCTCTTCTATCTTGCCGTGCTTACTGTAATTAAATCCTCTGTGGAGCGGTCCTGCATTAGGACTCTTAAGCAGATTACTTGTGTCATAGTATCTCTCATTCAGAGCTACAGTATATGCAGTATTGTGCTAAAGTCATATTTTGTTTTTAATTCAACGGCCATTCAGTACTTAGTGTTAATTATTTATTGTTGACAGTAATGATGGGAAAATGTACAGTGCATTAATTCTAGTTTAGCCAAACCTTCTTCTGCTTTATGAACATCATGAAACAGTAATGCACATTAATGACAGGACAATGTATTCAACAGAAAATCACACAAAAGGTTTTCAACAGTAAAAACAGCAAGTCCCAGAAGAGAAACTAAAAAGATAGGAAATAATAAATCAATAAAAAACTTTTATAAAAAAAGGTTTATATAGCTGGTGTTCCATGGGACCCCTGAAAGCTTTTTTTTCCCTGCCACATCAGTGTAATCTATGTTTAGTATTGATAGTATTTTTATATTAATTACTGCATGACTGAAAATCAGAGTTTAGCATGGTACATTTTTTTGTCATTGCAGTTCAGTTTGCTATTTAATAATTAACAGTAAGCAATAGAGGGATATTTGATTTGAAAACAAGATGGTAGTCCCGTATACAGATATGAAGAAGTGCGTGTCCTTTTAAGTTCTGCTATAAAACATCTTCTAGAAATACAACGTTTACAAGGAGGCCTTGTGTGTTAAGAGGTGAACAGGATAGAGGAAAGGACACTTCAGCTACAATGGAAAACAAAACTGTGATACAGGAAAGAAAATATAATTCTTCAGGTGTTTAGCTGGAGTCAGTTTGCTCCACTTTTGTACAGATTCTTGATGCTTTCTGTAATAGTAAGTAATAATTTGTAGTAATTCTTTTTTTCCACCTGGCACCTATTAATGCATTTTCTGATTCTCCAATGCTTTTTTCATTCTCTGGCTGAATTGTCTTGTGTGAATGTTACATTTATGACTGCAGAGGGATGGACTATTCCCTTTTATAATTTTTTTTTCTCTTTTATTTTTTATTCCCTTTATTTTACTTATCCAACAACCTGAGATCCATCAGGCCAAGTGTGCTACTTAGCTCTGTCCTTAAGGTGGCAACATTTCAATTTCGAACATAAACCAATTATTGTTCTATTGTTATGAATCATTCATGCATTCTGTGAAAAATTTTACTAAAGTGTAAGTAATCAGAAAGATGACTGTGTAAGTATAGAAAGCTGGAGAACAGCTTTATTGAGACTCATGACTGATTTATGCTGACAGATTGGTGGTGTAGTTTTGCATTTGCCTTGCATATACACAAGAGTTTACTGGCATCTGTCGAGTTTAATAGCTGCACTTAAGTGATTGTCCTTCAAGTCACCTGTCTTCTGTTCAGTGAAGTCTCTGGGAGTTGCACATACGGTAGATATGCACTGAAGTGCCAGAGAAACGCATACAGAAATATTTACGAAATTAAAAAAAAAATTGGTGGCCCTATAATAGTATGAGGTTTGTTTAGCTGGCATTCAATGGGAAACTGGGGCATCTACAAACATCTCTGACAGGTGGACACTATATACCCCTAGATGTCCTGCATTCATTCAGATGGGTTTGGCTTTGTCCAGAGACACCAAATTCTGGTTAGAGGAACTCTCATCTATGTTTTAGGGTTTTAACGTTCCCATTTTCCAGATCTCAGTGTTATCAAACACATCTGGTGTACATTACCTACAGAGTATTTCTGCAGGTTTGTGCCCTGTACTAATACATCTACCATGTATTAGACTGCTGTACCAGTTTTTTGGTACTTTAGCGTATATTAGGCCAAGTTATCGTTCCTCGCATCCCCAATTCTGTCTGTATGTGTCTGAATTGTCAGGATTTCTAGCTAAACTGTGCCATTGAGCCATTTGCCTCATTTAGTGAGAAGGTTTTTATCTGTAATCTTTAAATCCTGTCCCATGTGTTTTTGTGTTTGTGTAGGTAAAATGCATCTTCAGTCGCTCCTATGGTGAGGTGGTGTGTCTAACAACACCTGGGGAGGAGGATCGCAAGAAGTTCTTTAGTGATCTCATACTGGTGCAAGCAGCCAGGCCACCACTCCGCCCGAGGAAAAAAGGTATGACCCTGGCTTATACATGTCCACGCACGTACGTGTGCGGGCAGATTTTCCAAATGTTACTTCGCTTATCTTTTCCCACTAGTTCAAATAATGAATTGTTGAAATCACCTCCAAATTCACTGACCACTGCGGTTGTACACAGAGAAATTTGACCTCTACATTTAACCCATCTGTGCAGTAAAACTCAGTAGTGACAAGTGAGTACATTTGCCTGGAGCAGTGGCCATGGTGCTCGGGATACTGTCCTGTGTGCCTGCTTCATTCTCAGCATCTCTGTTTAGAAGAGACACCTAAACCCCAGAATGTGTACCATCAGCATTGTAAAAAAAAAAAAAAACCCAACCCTGTCACTGTTGATTGTATTTGTTAACATAGCTCTACACTGGCTGATTGGATTTATTAGCCAGTTGTCTGGTGTGTTAAAAGGGTTTCATATACCACACACTGTCCCTCCAGCTGTTAATAATGCTCTGAGCAAGTAAGTGGAGTTGGTTATGACCACCAAGGCGAGAGAAGAGCAGTATATGGGAATGTACTGTAGTGAATACATAGGCAAAAAAACCTGTATGCTATAATCTGATTACTGTCGTTGTTTGGTTAATTATAACTGATATCATATAATTAGCATTTGGATTAACACCTTATTCTTAATAAACAGACAACGAGACAATTTAACGTTCTTCACGCTTGACACCTGGATAGCAGCTCCATATATGTTTTTATTGAACATGCTGTGCCGAAGAATACCCCTGGGCTTTGTGTGCCGCATCCAGGAAAAAACAAAACAATCCTACAGAAAAAAAGTGAGCAGTTCTGAAACCTTGACTGCTTGTGTATGAGCTTTGCAAGAAGTTGTCTATTAAAACACACCAGTTCCCTTTGTAAATCTTCACTACAGAAATATCAGCTGAATTGAAAACTCCCTACTGTTTTCTTTGGGTTCTCAGTTCTTGCCCCTCAACCCTGCCTCCAATCGATAGATTTACAAGGCCTCATTTTCACCCATCCCTCACAGGTGTCAGGTAGACAAGCGTGTTAGTGTAAGATGAACCGGCACGAGGTCGTGTTTTGACAGTCTGGGGAACGAAATAAGCCCCAGTCCTCCACTCATGTTCAAGGTCATCCCCTGAATGTTTTGTATAAATACACAAGTAACTGAACATTTGCTTCAAGTCAAAAAAGATCAGATAGTTGTAGAAGAGCTTCTGGAGGATTTTACAAAGACTTTCAAATCTTGTGTTTTGGGGGTAACTTGGCTTCCAGGTAAAGAAGTCATTGATGGTCAGGGAGTAATGGATCGAAACGTTCGAGTGCGCACGGAGTCTGCCAAGGCTGTTTACTCTGGGCCTGAAACCAAACAAATTGATACTTTGACATGCACAGGGCAAAGTCTCTGCTCTCTTTCACTATAGTGAGCATGATAAGAGTGGACTTTATAGTAATGCTAGCGTGAAGACCCGCCAATGTAAGACAAAGCTGACCTTTTTGCACCAGCCCCTATCCAGCTGAGACCTTGTATCTTGAGTAATAACTACATTTACTGTTAACACGGCCTACTTTTACTGCAAATCACTAATGCAGAGGCTAGCGAATACAGACAATCTGCCCACAGCCTGCTGCTAGCTGTTCCCTCTGGCTACGAGGAAACACCCAAGTTGAACGTAAGGAATGTTTCCTTCCCCTCATGTCACTTCAGTAGATTTATTAGTATTAGTGTTTTTACTGTTGTTTTACGTTACTTTTTAAATTGTGCTTTAATTCAGGACTTGCAAGTTATTGGCTAACTCTGTGCAAAAGAAGTCTGATTTTTATTTCAGATTGTTGATGTATTTTTTAGATCCACATCTGTAGGGATTTAAAAACATTTGTTTCTGCCTATTGCGATTACATGTTCACCTTTTTAGTTTCCCTCTAAGTAGCAGTGCGAGTTGTTTTCCTCTGGCAAAATTTGTGTTTGAGACCCAGAGTTTCTCAACTTTTGTTCAGATTTTCAGTTTGTTGCATCAGTAGTTAGTGGGCTTAGGGGACATAACGAAGTTTTGTACGTTGCTGATAGGTTTGCCTTACTGTCAGTACTGTTCAAGTCGGAAAATAAAGTACTTTTGGTTTCAGGCGTTTTTTAGTGTACTGTATACCTTAAGACCATTGGCGTATTCTGTCTTTGATCTAAGTGACTTTGACAAGGACTACATTGTGATTCTACCTACTGGATCAGATCATCAAAACAGCAGGCCTTGTTGAGTGAAGACAACTGCTTAACCTGCGACAGGGTCATGTGTGCCCAAGGCTTAGGGCACATAGAGTGTGAAATGCTGCTACTGTTTTGGTTCCTCATACCTCAGCACACCTAGAAAGGTCTTGTGGAGCCCATATATTGATTGCTCAAAGCTGTTTTGGCAGGTGTCTAGACAGTCTAGTGTAAATGTTATGGCTGATCGTTGGGTGTGTATTTGCATGTTTTCCAGAGTGTGATCTTGAGGTGCTGCCTCTGGTGGAGGACCCTGGCCCTCGGCAGCTCTCTCCAGAGGAGCAGAAGCGACTTGAGGAGCAGGAGGAGAACACCCTGCGCGAGCTCCGCCTCTTTCTCAGGGACGTCACCAGGCGGTTGGCAACGGACAAGCGCTTCCACATCTTTAGCAAGCCTGTAGATATTGAAGAGGTGCGCTAGTCAAAATGCTCAGCTGAGACGCTACGTATACTAAGTTTATCATATTAACAGCAGTTACATTTGTAGTGTGTCATTAAAGCATTTTTAATATGATAAACCTGCTTAAAATAATTGGTGTAAAGTGTTCAAGCATATTAACTTTGGCTGGACTACTGGTACTCCTGTAAAATAGCAGTGCAAAGGACAAATATAGTGAGATCCTGATAACCAATCACTCTCAGGCAACCGCTCTAAAACCGCTCTATTTCCACAGGAATTAATATCACATGTGCAACTTTTTTAGGTATCGGATTATCTGGAGGTCATCAGAGAGCCCATGGATTTGTCCACTGTTATGACGAAGATTGACACTTACAAGTACACAACCGCAAAAGATTTCCTGAAGGATGTTGACCTCATCTGCAGTAATGCATTGGAGTACAATCCAGACAAAGATCCTGGAGGTAAGAAGAAAAGGTGTACACTGAGTTGATTGCTTTCTGTCTTCACCTAATGTATACTTTGAGTAAACCATCTGCTGTTAAGTTCATTTACACAGCTGTGTGCTTAGAATTGTACAGTAGGCTGAGTCTTTATAAAGAAGAACATGAAGAAGGGCAGTAATAGTCGGTGGATACAATATGTACATATTTTAGGTTAAAATGGACAGAAATTACATTTTTATATATCTATCATTAATTATATGTATAAATTATCTATTAATAAATAGTTAGGTCACTGTCTGTGTTTGGACTGTCACACTTATTAATATGAGAATATATATTTTTTGTTGTTGTGTTTTCCTATGGGCTTATACATTTTGGAAACCCTAAAAAATAATTTAAATGGTCAGTGTGTTTGTACAGAGATGATAAACAATGGCTTAATAACAACTGTCCTGTTCATTGAAGGATATATATATCGATTTATTTGAAATACTAAAGCTCGTAACTGTAAAACATTTTTTCCCGTCATTCAGTCTCTTTTTTTTGTTTTTTTTTTTTTTAGGGCTGGATTAGATGAGCATTATTGCTCATGACTGCCTTACTGTGTGGTTTTGTTAGCCTGTGTTTACATGGGAAAATGTACTACTCATGTGCCAGTTCTCCCCAGTTGAGAAGTTCTTTATTATTTAAACCCAGCTCATAAATGTTTATATGAAATACATATTCAGTGTACACACACCCTATGTCACCTTATAAATAATTTACATGGTTTGGGAAGCAGTGAATTAGTATTACAACTGCCAGTTTGCAACTAAAACACAATTGTTCTTAAACAGAATCAGATGGATTTAATTACCACCGTGCAAAAATGCTCTGTTTTGTATGCCATTAAATATTTCTTTTGTGGCTGAAGTGTGTTTCCTGGGGTAATTGCTGGCAGACTAAAGGA
>JAOVVF010000034.1:978300-988355 GCA_028565595.1 Duopalatinus emarginatus | reverse complement strand
ACTGCACGGATGGGTTAAATGCGGAGGTCACATTCCTTCTGTGTGCAAACACAGTAAGGCAAAATAGTTCACTTTCCCAGTGAATCAGCTCGAGTTTGAATCTAAACTAACTGCTCCTGCTTTACCAATAATCACTAAACCAATGTAATCATTTTTTACTGAATTCATTACAGCCGTCGTGACAGGTAGATTTGTTGAAACCATTTTATGGTAAGAATACAAATCCTGGGATTAAATCTTTAATGGCAATCGTAGGTGCGGCTTTGCTGTTATTAGCGATTTATGTTTGTAATTCAGTGCTGTCACATTAGGCTCCTTTAATGATCTTATTAAACATATTGCAGAAAAGATGTCTATATTCAGTAATTTGATCACATCACTATCCCCACCTCGTATAGAAACCATGTTAAAGTGTGCTAATTTCTGAGATGGTGAAAACCAGCTGTCATTACTGCAATCATTCAGGTAATGTTCGAGAAAACACTCATCTGTGCTGATGTAGTGTCATCATTTCCTCCGCACATAATTTTTAATGTTTCTGCTTGCGAGCACTTTCTGCTTTTGTAGTGCGCTATTTAAAATCTTGCTCTATGCAATACTTTCCCCTGTGTGCAAATGATTTTCATCATTGCTTCCTGTTTAATAATGCATATGATAATACGTGGATCACAGAGACGCCAAACCTGTAATATTCAACACATGCTTTGTGAAGCGCGTATCATGCTGTGTAGTTGATTGACACTGAGAGAAGTACGTCTGGTAACCTTTATTGAACCCAGAATGTGCAGTTGCACAAGTGCCACTTGGAGTGACCACTTAAAAGTTCTGGTTAAACTCTTCCATAAAAGTATGGAAGAAAGAGGAAGAAAGTGCAGTCGGTCACATTTGTGTGCTGCGGGCCTGTCGTCTGGTTATCACATTCTTATTTCCCTACACAACTGCTCTGAGGGGTTCTGTCAGGACCACTGCTTCTTGCATGGATTGATGATCCTCTGCACTGCTTCATGCACCTTTTGCCCAGTGAGCTATGAGAGCCGAGGGAGGCGAAGGCTTTTGGCACTGGTTGGGGAGTTTATTTATTTATTAAGGGAGCAGAAAAAAAGCGGATATCTTCAAGGAACAGATCGTGAAGTGACGGGGGCTGTGAATAATTGCTTTTTCATTCCCGGCTTATGGAACAAATTGAATTTCCGGTGAAGTGGGATGAGAATTGTCGTTTAAACAAAATCTCCTACTGGTTGGGTTGGCAAACTGCCTGGCACATGCAGTATTACAGATAGAAAGAGAGCCATTACCTTGCATTTTATTTATATTCATAGACCATCAATTACTATAAATATTTTGACAGTACAGATATACCTCTGGAATAGTGTTAGGCAGCTGTGTTTTATTCTGTACTGTGAAGACTTCATGATCATATCCCATAGTTACTGAGAGAGCTGTGTGGGATGTGGTAAATATGCTGATCATTTGGATTTATTGTTGGACTTTAGTGGTCCTGTCAGAGGAGGGGGGTGTTGAGGTCTGTATCATTATTTAGATCACATTATATAGAAGATAAAGTGAAAATCTTTAAATAAGACTTGGGCAAGTGCTTGATGATCAATAATAAAGATTTTAGTCACTAATATCTCCTCTTACAGTTTGGAATGGTCTCATAGATGTGCTGTTTTTGCTAATATATGATGAGAATCTAAAAAAAATAGTTTGCTTTGTTCTCAATTTTTATTTTTATTTTTTTTAATAATTTAAATAAATCTAATTTGATAATGGAAAAAAGCATAGGGACAGGTTTTAACATGCAATAGACTAATCATCTCTACATGATATTACACCATCGCATTGCCAGTAATGTTTACTAGATTATACTATATAACCAGACCTGACAAACATACTTTACTTTAACTCTGTTTATGCCAACAATGCTATAAAAAACATATAACATTGTTTATTAATGACCAAACATATTCCAACAAAAACAATGCTTTCAGTTTGTAGCTGAAAGAGAAAATTGCGAATTAAAATTTTGACCTGCAAATAACATATGATGATAATTGGCAAAGGTTTAAATAAGCAGTTGGATAACCGACACCTGCACCAAAAAAATCTTTAAAAATGTTGGCCATGTGGACATTAGACCACTGATGTTGATAAGGTTTTGATTTTTTTTATGCTTGTTACTAAGCGGTTGTTGCTGTTGGCAAGTGCTTTCCTACTACATCGCTGGTAATATTACACCCACCCATCCTGTTTTTAAAGCTGAAATGGTGGAAATGCTCATTTTGCTCTTTTAAGCAATCGATTCTGGATAGTCATCATGATTTTATTTTTATTTTTTGCATAATTACAAGCAAGGAAAGTTCAGTACCTCTCAGGGCTATCAAGACTGTAATACTGCTCTCTATCATAAAGAGACGGTGCGTTAGTTTCTTATTTGATGATCACATTCCTCAACGTATATTATTGAGAAATGAAAAAGAGAACTTTGTCCTTCTGTGTCACATTTCTTTTCTCACCGATCGTGTAATGTGGAGGAATTTTGTTTTTCTTGGCTGAAGAGAATCTGATCTTTTATTAGCTGTTGTGAAGTGATTATTTGATTCTTCTCTTGTACAAAAGAAAGTGCAGCATCCCTGGAGCAGTTGGTGGTTATTGGTGCAGCCACAAGAGGATACGCAGTAATCCGGCCGTAGGCTCATTCCCATCAACCCCTGCTTTTAACCCCTGGGACTTAAGCTCATGATCCCACAGGCGTAGGTTCTTAATCATTGAGTTACACAGAGTTGCAAAATGCTCTTTTTCGCTGGACAATGCCGTGCAGCATGGGCCAATAACAAATCAATATCTCGCGGCTGTCAGATCAGTCAAGGTTGACAACCACCAATTTAAAACAAAATTGCCAAACAAAACACAAGCTAGATATTGCAGCAGTTTTCAGTGCTTGTGTAGTAGCTAAACGTATCTACATATGATTTAATATTCTTTTTTAATGGCTTTATGAGAACAACTATCGCTATATAAAAGTATATATTGAACTCTCTCTGTTATGTATTCCCCTTGCTGATTTGATCTAATGATCCATGTACCTGAATCCCTGATGGTTTCATATTCAGTGGACACCAATCAGCCATAACATTAATGTTAATATTATTAACATTCTAGTTAATTGCCTAATGTTGTGTAGGCTTTCCTCTTGCTCCATCAAAACTGCTCTGATGTGTGAAGGCACAAATACTCTGAATGTGTTATGAGGTGTCTGGCAATTAAGACTGTAGCTGCAGATCCTTTAAGTCTTGTAAGTTGCAAAGTCTAGCCTTTGTGTATCAGACTTTTTTGTTCAGCAAATTCCACAGATGATCTATCAGATTAAGATCTAGGAATTTGCAGACCAAGTCAAAACCTTTGTCATTGATCAATGCCGAACAATTTTTTGCCCTGTAGCAGGGCACATTATCCTGCTAAAAGAGGCCACTAGAGGTGTGTACGCTGAAGAGAACGCTGGCTTCACCTGTTTGTCTTCATTTTCCCATAGTGCATCATAATGCAAGCTCTGTTCCAGGTGTCCATGACCCTCACCTGACTAGTTGTTCTTCCTTGGGTCGCTTTTGCTATGTACTAATCCCTGCATACGGAGAAAACTGCACAAGTCCTGCTGTTTTAGAGATGCTTTGAACCCAGTTGTCTACCCCATCATAATTTGGTCCTTGTCAAATCCGTACTGTTTCTGCTTCCAAACCTGAACTTAAACAACTGACTTTTCACATGCTGCTTAATATACCCCATCCCTTTGACAGGTGCCATAGTAATGAGATAATCACTGTTGTTCACTTCATTCCTTCACCAACATAATATTATGGAAATGTTGAGAAAACAACTTGTGAATCTCAAGTAGGAGTTTCCTCAGTGTACATGTCTCTAGTCACCAGCAGAACTGTCAGAGAACACATCTTACTTTCACAGTTTCTGTGAAACAAACCTGGTACCTGGCATAGTTCTGGATTATAATTAGTAACCTCCCTGTCCCATACCTCCCTGTTTACTGAGGGCAGAAATGCTGCTAGATGACAATTACTACACTGAAGTCCAGCAAGGCTGATTGATTTCCCTTCTTTAATACTCCTATTTCACTGTCCTAAAGTACACTCCCCTCATTTCCCATTCTTTCTGTTATACAGGGATTAGGAACACTGAGCACAGGATCTCATTTGCTGCAGCGCAACAAAATATTCATGATGTATCCAAATGAAGGTTTGAAGTGAGAGTTGAATATATTCATAGCATACATTTTGCAATATTTAACTTCTTTTAAAAATAGCTCCTTTGAAAGCCACATATTAGCAGAACCTGACCTGTTATAAACTTAGTTAAACTTATTTCATGATTTACATTTACCGCATTTGGCAGACACTCTAATCCAGAGCGACTTACAAGGTTACTGGTATTACCGGTAGGCCAAGGAAAGACTGTTAGGGGTCTTGCTCAAGGACCCTTACTGGTGTAGCACAGACCGGGAATCGAACCTAGGTCTCTCACATGGGAGCCAATGATGTTACCACTGTACCACACCAACAGCAACAACAGCTTGGGCACATTTCACTCCTTTATCTTGGGTATTGTTAGATTGTAGTCTATTCACACCGTAGTGATGGAAAAACTGGTAATACGTAGTAGGTCCCCTAGAGGACATAGCCTCCGCAAGATTGTGGAAATATTCTGTAGGCATTGACCACCATACTTACTGCAGAACGCTCCACAATTTTGGTATATTCTGAGGTGTAGGATTTGTGTTCCACAGTGTGTTGATCTGATCTTGGCAAAACCCCAAACTCAGATGAGTGTTCCTCTAAGCATAACTTAATTTAATTTGTCTAGATGTGTGGCGGTGCATTAGAATTGTTGGAAGACATGAACGGCTGTAACTCGTAAGGAGGCACATGTATAGCGTTCATCTGTCTGAGACCTGTGTAGCTGTGCTAGGGGTCCTATGGAGTGCCAGTTAAACAAGCCCTGAATCTGTGTCAGTTTCTCTGGTATTTCAGTGTTGTGTTTTTTTTTTTTGTTTTTGTTTTTTTTTTTTTAAATAAAAATATAATTGATGCTTTCTGTTTTGATGTTTGTACTAGATGTTCCAGAGTTGAGTCTGTTTAAATTTCTGATTATTATCAGACCTGACACATACTTCAGTGCCTTTTAATTCAGCTCCTTGTTTGAGACGTGAACAGCTGTACAGACTGTTGCGTCACCTGTTCCATTCCTCGGCTTTGTCGTTTAAGAGCGGGAGTTGGTAATTTATTCATTAATGCATCTAATCTACTGCATCTCAGGAGATTAAAATTAAAAATTCCTTATCTATATTACTCAAGGTAAATTGCTCAGCACTCCACAACTTTTCTGAAACATGTGGTTTATGTGCATTAATCATTTAACACTGGTGGAAGTGAATGTTCTGGTGAAAACAGAAGTGTCTGCTTAATGCCCAGATTACCAGATATCTGCAGCTGTGGGGCTGTTTTAAAAAAACGCTGGTGGTGTAAAGGGTGATTTGACGTATAGGCTTCTGTGCGGGTCTGGCCGGGTTATTACACCTCAGCAGAGAATGGTTACAGAGTTAAATTGAGTGTATCAACAGATCTTTTATAGCTGAGAATACTGTTCAGGGATAACAGTAGTAGGATCTGATACCTATGATCACTTAGCCATGGTTTTTGACAATAACACAAAACACAGGAAGGGGTCGACACCTAATCCCGAATTGACAGGATTTTGAGGTATGTATTATTAAATATCTTAAATTCAATTTTATGTTGTTTTTTTGCGTATCATATCAAAATATATTTTTTAGGATTGCAGTCTTTGAAGCCAGACATTGTTTTTTTTTTTTTTTTTTTTTCAATGTTTCTTGTTCTTTTTCTTGTTGCTTTGATTTGCGATGTGTAAATTTAATGCAGATGTAAGATATTGGAAGTTGCCTTCTCTGACAGAAAGTGCTAGTGCTATTTTATAACCTGGGTTGTGCTGCATCATTCTCCACTCGGTTCATGAAGATTAAGCCCACAGACTTGCCAGGTCAGTACACATTTAGAGAGAATTCAGGTTTGTCCCAAACCACAGAATGTGCACCAAGTGAAATTGAGAACCCTTTTAGTACAGACGTATGAAGTGTTTTTGCAACCTTAAGGATGTAATTAGTCATTTCAGTTTC
Organism: Duopalatinus emarginatus; assembly: GCA_028565595.1. Lineage (NCBI taxonomy): Eukaryota > Metazoa > Chordata > Actinopteri > Siluriformes > Pimelodidae > Duopalatinus > Duopalatinus emarginatus. The sequence goes on along the minus strand of JAOVVF010000034.1, from coordinate 982,153 downwards.
TTCAGTAATAGTATGAATACGAATTAAAAAAGAATCAAATTTCAGTAGACTTGACTATATACAAACAGTATATATAACAGTCTGGCATGTAGACAGAGGTTTGGCTGCCCAGCTGACGTTCTCTGTCAGACAAAATACAGCTAATAAACAGAAATACAGAGAAAACATGGGGCAGTGGTGGCTCAAGTTAAGTCTCTGGATTTCTGATCGGAAGATTAGGAGTTCAAACCCTGCCAGCCCACCACTGTTGGGCCCTTAAGTAAGGCCCTTAATCCATTTTTGCTTTAGGGTTGCTGTATCCTGGCTGTCTTAAAGTTAGAGCTTTGATGCTAACTTTCCAACAAGCTGGGATACGAGAAGAAAAAAAAACGACTGTGCTGTAATGTATATGTGATGAAAAAAAGGCTGCTTATTATTAATAAAACATGCTGGGTAATTATACAAATTCCACATATAGGGTTCAGTAGCACACTTAATATCCACAAAAAAATGACTTACCAGTTCATCTTTGTTTTTGTTCTTTCAAATAAACCCCTATACACTGTAGCTTTAATGTAAATGCCCTGGATACCTCAGAAGCACTGTTTTAAACATGACCATAAGTGATGCATTTCATTTTTTGCCCTAAAGGAAAATAAGATTCCTGCAAGCCTGCTACAGTTTGCTTTTCAACTGAATGTGCTTTGTTCTATTTTGGCTCGACTCGTATCAGAGGCTGACCTGATGCTTCCTGTAGCTAGCCCAAATAACTCAACTGTATGCATTTTGATGAGCCGCTGATTGTCCACAGAATCACCATGATGAATGTGTCAATTGATAGGGCATCACAGGGACTGAGGGATTTTAATTAAAGTCAGGGTGAAATGTAAACACCAGCATGCTGTAACTGCATATGAAATGAAAGGTAATTATGATTTGCCTTAATTAGCTGTCACAGTGATCTTAATTGCTTTGGAAGGCTCCTGACCCCCTGCCCTGACTCTGGTGGTAGGTTTCATGTGACATAGGCTATGTGTGTGGGCTTTACCTGCCTAGATTTTTTACACTGCATTCTTTGGGGTTCATTAAAGTTTTTAAAAGCCTCAAACTGGCTGGTAGGAAACTGCAAAATCTACTTGGTCAAAATGGCTTTGTCAGTAAAGCTAATTAGCCAAGTAACCTCAAAAGACCCAGATCAAGCACATTCCTTATAATAATGCATATATACTGCTGTATGCACTGCCTCGCTGAATAAAAAGGCTGCAGTGTTATAATATGGGGTTTCATTAATTGGTTAGTTCTCAGTCTTTGGTATGTCCCAGACTTTACGTAGTGGTTCAAGTTAGTGGTTTAGTTGTTACCTAAAGTTACAATCAAAGCTAAACTCGCTCCAATAAAACATTTGTGTACGTAACATTTTTTTTTTAACACGTTCCATTTTTTTTGTAGTAAGTTTGTATTGTCTTACACAAGGTGTGCATCTGTGACACGACTAAAGATTTCATTACTTCCACTTGTTCAGCGCTGTGCTTTCAGTTCACTGTTCAGTAATATTGGAAGAGAGTCTTTTGAAGAAAGAAGTTCTTGTCTCACACACACGTTGTTAAATGTAATGACCAATAACATTTGTAATTTAAAATGGAACCATATGAATATATGCTTATGGTTTAAAAACACAAAAACGGTTGCATAAAATCATACTGAATATAAATGCGCCATTCCAACATCAGTCAAGTTTCATAAAAATGTGTGGGATATAAAATTAAGTTTAAGCTTAAGAAGTGCTATAAATAAAATTGAATTGAATTGAATATAAACATAAATAACTGGCGATGCTTGTTTTAATAATAGTTTTATTTATTTATTAGTAATTATTGCTTGCTGGCAAGTTAGATTAACTTAAAAGACGCTTCAGATTTTTTACTGTATATCTTTTTACTCATTGGTCAAATCCAATATCAAAGGAGGATTTCACATTTAAGCCACAGGGCACAGTACGGGTGCCTCCAGGGTGCTTGTGTGTACCCTCCTGAAGCCTAAAATAAGAAAAATGAACACCATAAAAGCCAAATACAAACCAGTATTGTGAGTCGACATGAAGAAGAAGAAGAAGAAATTTATTAAGAATAGAGTTTGTCATTGCAGAGGACACACACACATAATGTAAACTTTATATTGACTTTCATCACCATAACCTGGCATTTTACACTTCAGACACACTTCACACATTTTTATATTATTAAAAATGTGGCAATATTCATATTTTATTTTTATACTACCTTACTTCTCTGACATTTTATCAGAATACAATTCCACCTGTATACGTTTTAAAAGTAAAAGAATCGCAGTCTCTTCACTGCTTTCCATATTTAGATAAGTTGCTAAGTTACTCTCCATTTCGTGTAGATGTGGGCGTCATGTTGCGCATCTCATACGGTTGGCTGTCAAGTCAGCGGAGTAGGTCAACACATCACTCTGACTTCTGGAAAGAAATATGTGAACATAAAGAATGACGGAATAGAAAGCTGAGGTCTTTGGTTATAGACAAAGAGTACAAGTTTCCCTAGCTGTGTCAGGGTTATAAAATGACCCTGAGGTGTGCTTTGTCCTGTCTTTGCAGGCTCTTCTAGATCAGGTTGTGATGAAGAGTAAGGGCTACAGTGTGGATCAACTGGAAAGACTTTACTCGGTGCTCAGTCAGTGTATTTACCAGTACCGCAGAGATTACGACAAGACCTGCCTGATCGAGGTGAGTAGATCTCTGTACTTTCAGCATAATGTGACATTATGAAGCTGCTCCTGTTGTGTGTTAAAGAAGGTAAATAAATAAGATCTTATGCACTTTCTCTGACTTGGTTTGGTTGTGGTGTTCTTTGGATATAACACCATTAGATAATGGATTAAGTCTTTTTTTTCCACTTGTATATGCTTTAACCGACACATCTGGTAACTTTCATGCTCACAAATTTCGCCCAGTTATCCTGTTTAAATCACAACCACAAATGAGCCCTCGCAAATACAGTTGTTTCCCATAGACAAAAACGCAAAACAGAAATATTAAAAATAGGCAGATAGTAAAATCATAACGTAAAGAAAAATGGTAGTGAAGTAAAATGTACATTCAAGCATCCACACCCAACAATGAGCACCTCTTTTAATATTCATACTTTCTCTGGATTAGGACAGGGGAGGGAAGTACATTTAGGCTTTAATAAATAAGAAAATGAAGTGGACTCTAAAATGGCTACCTGAGCAGAGGACATAATTGAGCTTGAGTCTCTGCTGACCTCCAGGCCCCAGTGTGCTTCCACACTCTTTCTGCTGGCCAGCAGCCATTACCATTGTATTTGAGAACAGCAAACCTAATTTCCCCAGAGGACTGAGCACAGCTCACTGCTATCAACATAGTGCTCTAATTTCAGCACTCGGCAGCTGTTTTGTGTGTCAGCATCCAGTCTGTGTGTATTCATCATTTGCTTACAGCTACACGGGCATAATGAACTCATTTTCGTTTCTTTCATTTTCTGACAAGTTGTTAGTTTTGAAATAGGACTGCAAAAATGTGCCACTGTAGTATGTTATTTATAACTATTTAAGTAGTCACATGACCGTGTCAGTGGAGTGAAGACCCAACAAGCCCTGAGCAGTGTTCATCACCTTATTTCATATTTTGTCACATGTGTTTATATGGATTTTATGTGGACTGTACAGGACGAGTTGGCACATGTGGAGTCGTTACGGGTCTCTAACATCCACACACACGAATATAGAACACGGGGTGGTTTAGTTTTCAATAAAATAAAGCAAGAAGCCGAGGTGGCACGCGCCTGTTTAAAACGTTTGTAAGTGAAGACGAGTAGGATGTAAGAAAGTG
>JAOVVF010000034.1:965696-977829 GCA_028565595.1 Duopalatinus emarginatus | reverse complement strand
ATCTACTTTAATTTCAGACAGCAGCAGGGAATCAAGTGGCATTTAGACATTTTTTGTTAAAGGCTGGAAATAATGTGGCCTGAATATTGTTCAGGCAGATGATTACTTGCTTTGCTTTTGTCCTTTCTGCACTTGTGACTCTTACACTTTACAAAATTGTCAACGCTTACCTCAGGGGATTATCTTAGCTGGACACTGCAGATGTGGACTTTCTAATAACTGCGGCTGTAATCATAAGCCTGTCGTGTGCTTACCCCAGGATTTTTTTTTTTGGATGTAATCTCACCGGACATCCTTTATCAACACAGTTCAAACACAGCTTCTACACCTTTATACTGCAGTGGTCTGAGTTTAGTGGGTCTAAATCCACATTCAGATTTCTATAACCTGCTTTGGGGCAATGTAGGCCAGAGGTATTTAATTCTTAATATTTAGGGGTATTTAATTCTTAATATTTAATATTTAATTTACAGTAAGGTCCAGTTAGAGAAAATGTCCTCAAGCCGAGGTCCAGAACATCATAATAGCTAACCTGACATGATTCAAAACCATATCCTTTATATAAAAGTAGCATCAACATTTACTGTCAACAAAAACTAAATATCAAATCAAAATTACAGAAAAACTATTTAATATATTTCAACAATCTTAACTGTTACAATGAACTAGATGAATCATAAATAACAAAGTGGGATTTCTGTGGGTTCAGACTCGAGTGGGTCTGACTGTTTTTTTTGTGTTCTGAGATCAGACTTGAGTGGGTCTCAGAACATATGAGACATGTTGGTTTAACAGTCCGTGTGAAGAATAAACATCCCTGGTAAAAAAAAAAAAAAATCCAGTTTTCGCTGTTTCTCTTCTTAGTGCACGCCATGTGAATGAGCTTCTCTGTATGTTTGCGCGCGCGTGTATGTGCGTGTCACTGCCTCAATCTGCCGCGCTCATCATCATACAGAGAACCGATTGGCTGACTAGCATAACGTGATATTCACAATGAATGCGACTGCTAAACCTACACCGGGACTACTAAAAATGTGCGCCAGTTAAATTAAAACACTCCGTCTAAATGAATCATAGTCAGTAATTTACTGTTTATAGGCCCCGGTCCGGTGGTCCACCTATTAGTGACCTCTGATATAGGCTGTTAAAAGAAAGGTCAGAAACGTAAAAAGAAACGTCAGAGGAAAATGATCTGCAATACATATGCAATAAATAATTTGTATGACTAGGACCTGGACACTAGTCATAAGGTTTAATCACTGTAATGGTTTTTGTTCAGTAAGTCTGGCCAACACAGTGATCTAAATAGATGTTGCAGGAAATCATGTCACTGGACAAATTTCTGAGATTTCATTTGTTTCCTGATAACTAAATAAGACTTTAATATTTATTTGTTTTAAGATAACAATTGCACACCATCGCCTTCTCAGTGTTAATTCTCCAGTGTTAATGCTTTTTTGCTAATGAAACAAATGAAAAATGTTATTTGTTATTCAGTAAAGTTAAAGATTTTTTGTCTGCTGCTTCACTGTTGTTTTCCTGTCCTGTGTTTTTAATATGGCTCACCTTTCCTCATTTTAAGGAGATGGAGAGGCAAGTTCAGCATTTCAATACATTCCTGTGATGAAACAAGGCGATCGTAATCAGAGACTCCTGTGATGCAAAAAGGAGACCAACTTAAAGAACCAAGCTGCTACAGCGAGCCGAGCAGGTTTGGTTTTAAACTGCAAAGGAGACTTGCAAAGACTTTCAGTGGCAACCTTGGTGCTATTGTCTCAGGTACCTGGACAGAACTAGTCTACAGAACCAAACACATCAAGACTAATTATAGGTTTCAAAACATATATGCCAATTTCTAATGGGCGTTCTTGGTGCTATTAGGTGCTATTGTTTATCCATTTGCTGCTCCTTGGGTTTCTTTTTAGAAAAAAAGTGAGAAAAGAAAAAAAAAAACACCATAATATTAAAAGGAAAGAGGATTACGTGATGTCACTTGGTCTCATTTGTCAGGAAGAGACAGCACATACCACCACAACCAACACCACAGGCACAGATTTTCACCAGCAGTAGTGAAACCCCTTATGCCAGTTTGTTATCGACTGTGGAAGCATATTGCATCATTCTCCCTCTATGAACACCGTCATAAAGCGTTGTGTCCCCGTGACCTTCAACCAGTAGGCATTCAAATGTAAGTAGTGTGTAATTCCACTGAAACACCTGCCAAGAAAACACAGAATTTTTAACCTGATGCATGTAGTAAATCTTTGCAGTGAAGCTGAAGCACCCTTGTATAAAAAAAAAAGCCAGAAAATTTATAGCTACTTTTATTACAGTGAAATTATTACAATACCACGATGCAGTAAAACCACGTTTTTTTTTTCTTCTTCTTTAAAAAAAAATATATATATACGTATAATTTTGAGATAATCAGAAACATATCTTGCTACAGCATCTGGAATGTGTTTTGAAAGACGTGCTGACTCTTAAAGATCTCTTCCTGCCTAATGAGCATTTACAATTCGGTATCGTCATGGCCACATGTATTTTTGTCTTTTGGGAAAAGATGGCTTGTGTCAAACCTTTTCACTTAAGACTTCTTTTTTTATTTTTATTTTTTTTTTGGATGAGCACACCTACATGATGATTATCCTCAAGACAATTCTTCTGACACCAGTTGGTTACGCCATGACTTTGTTGTAATATTTTGTATCACTTTTCTTTTTTATTACCTCTTAGTTTGAGTTATATGGATGCTAAGATTGTTTGCATTAATTAATGAATGATGAACAAGGCAATTTTCGCCAGTGTGGTTTGTATTATTATTATTGCGTTCATTTTTTTTTTTTTGAAACAATGTTTAGTTGCATTAAGACCCTTATTAGTTGCTACTTATTCTTTTAGTAGCTAGGTTCTAGCTGGTTTTGGCCTAGTGTGTTTAATAGCCAAGGCCTTTTCTCTGAAAACAATTGAACTGCTTCTTTCTTCAGTTTGCAGAAAACTGTTTCTGAAGTTAAGGCTCATCTCAATGTTGTGTTAAAGCTGAGTATACTTACAAACCGTTTAAAAACATGCAAAAAGAGTAGAAAAAAAATAGCTCTGGACTACTGCAGCGAGATGGAGAACCCTGGCTACCTCAGTTAAAAATTATTTAAGACAACATTTTTATCAAAGACATACAGTATTTGTCAACGTCTTTAACATCGCTGCGCCTTTTACCATTTACAATCCCAGGTGCTGAGCAACACGTCCTGTGGCTGATGCAGTAATCCACCCTTTTGCTTGGTTTTTGGTTCATGTACTTTTTGTTTTTTTAGGTTTTTTTTTAGTTTTGCAGTTGAGCCAACACAAAATGCAGCACATCTGCTTCAGTAAGATTTTGTATTATATATTTTTGTCTCCTATCTAATGGACCTTGGTGTTGGCAGCCATATTGTTTGTCCACTTCACTACAGTTTCTTGCTTTCATTTCCACTATTTATCTCCTGCTCTACTGTTTATTTATTAACATAAGTATTGGTGTGTTTAACTGTCTGTTCATTTCTTTTTGTACGTCATTAATTAAAAGGGGACAAATTGGAAATTTGTTACAGTTTTTGAAGTTGGAGCCATGTCGTGATGTAGCACATTTTGTAGCAGGGTTGCGCAGGTGGAGAGGTTTACTGGTCTCAGGTCTCTGCTACATTCATGATCTATTTATTCCATTATGATGGTGGTGGTGCTTTTTTGGGCTGGGTGGTAAAGGGATTGTCATACAGCTAATGTTGTGAGGGTTTAACACCTCATACCCCATATCTCCTGCACATGATCTGCTTGTTCTGTGTAATTCTGTAGGTACTACTGTGATGCTGACCACTGGGTCTGAGATTTTAGTCAATTTTACACAGTCTGTAAGGAATTGGAGAACAGACCAGATGTTTCCTGTGTTCACCTGTTTAAATGTGGTTGTTGGCTCCCGTTTGATCAATTTATCTTTTCAGTATTTATGGTGTTATGATGTACTGGTCTTAAACTGTGTCGCCTTTATTAAGTGAAATTTAAAGTTAAAAATGGATCAAATTTAAAAGAATTGGGGAACACTACTGGAATATTTATATAAAAAGTGATTTAAAGTAAAAACAAAAGGCTTACACTGATGTGATCTGGACATGGTACAGGAAAAGTCATCTCATGTCATCTCACTTTTTTCCCGCTCTTGGTTTGGCATGTGCTTTTGATATTGCAGACTACATAATTCAATGATGCGTCCATTAAAAAGGAAAAAAAAACAAAAAACAACAAAATCACATGGCACTGTTTTGAGTCTGTGAATGCTGTCCTACAAAACCTGTGATGTTATGATTTGGGTTTAAAGCATTGTTAATGAAAAGGTACTGGTGATAAACTAGTGCTTTCACTCTATTGTCCACATTTTGTTTGACCTAGTCTAGTTGCATCTTTGTTCAAAAAAATCTGTGCTGTTGTAAGACCAAAAACTGGCCTCCTACAAAACTGCCTGACTACTATACTGACACCTGACTGGAGCCTTAAACAAGTGTTACTGAATTAAATATCGAGTATCCCATACTGATCCTGCACCATCCTCTGAAAAAGAGCTACATACATAGCACTTAAATGTGGTTTAGCTCATGTTACCCAAGGCATTTCTTTTTCCATTTTTTTTCTGATTAAGAGTCATGTTGGTTCGACATCCAGTTTGTTGACATGTTTCAGGAGGGTTGTTGAGGTATGCAGTTTTTTTTCTTGATTGAACCTCTTTTGGTGATTAAATAATTGACTATGATATGTAGTCCGATGTTTATTTATTGATCTAATTTGGGGGATTTGTATTTCTGCTATTGCCAGGGTCTTTGCCCCATTTTCTCAAACTGGTAAAAGACTTATTTGAAACCTGGTTAATATTCAGCCAGGTGTTCTTTTAGTGAAAGTCATGTTGAAATGAATACATTTACTGTAATTTCTTAAACTGCTGTGATTATACTTGAATAAAAGGTGCAAATTGTACTATTTGGTGAACATCCTTATTTCTGTTAGTTATTGTCTTGATTTTTAATCTCTCTCTCTCGTTCTCTCTCTCTCTCTCTCTCTCTCTCTCTTTAATATAGCAGTTCAGTTATCAGTAATTCAGTATTTTTTTTATTAGTATTATTTCATTTTATGTCATCATTGGCCTTTTTGTCTGCAAGGAAGAATAGAGTAATATTTATATAGCTAATTTTAACCTGAACCTAAACGAAAAAAAATATAAATAGAAAATAAATAAATAGAAAAGGTGTGACAGCTTATTTTTTTATGTCAAAACAGGACACAATATCTTTTTGATCTGTTTTATGTTTCATCATTAATAACATGTAAATGGTCCTTTCTGGGGTACAGATTTACAGTCTTTTTTTTTTTTGTTCAACCTATTGAAGTTTTTTAAAACATTTATACAGAATTACCTTCAGTTTTAAAATATACATATTTCCTTCCCTATGATACAGGACCCTCAGGCCCCACCCCCCACCTCACCCCACTCCCACACTCCTCCATCCACAGCCTGGTTCAGCTGGATTCTGATTACAGTGGAGGGATGAAATGTACAATATCTTCCTCAAAATCTAAAATAGATTGTGCTTTGGCTGTGTTCAGGAGAAAAAAAAACAAATCCACCGTGTTTATTCAGTCTTACTGTCCGACACTTGGTGCTTCCCTATACCCGTGATGCTGACTTGTGGAGATGCAGGCTTGACTGAAGTACCCTCGAGTCAAACTAGAACATTACCTTGTCCTGACATATCCTGGGATCTCATCGTCAAATCCTCTGAAACGATGGAGTCCATCTTGTACAGTAGACCTGATAAGCCAAGTAGCAGAAACATTGATGAACCATGACTTTGATTTCAGCATCTCGTCATAATCTCGATTCATCTTTTAGGGGGAATAAAGATGATGTGTGGCTGTTTGGACAGATGATTATTAGAAGGGTGAAAAAAAAAACATTAAAGAAATATGCAAAAATATCAACTACAAATGTCTCTCGAAGAAAACAAGTTGTTTTTTTTTTTGTAGTTAGTTGCCAAAATGCTTGCTTATTACTCATGTTTGCATTTAGAGCCGTGAACGAGGGTTCGCTACTCTACACTTCCCTTCCAGATTGTGGACTTGTCGAGCAGTGGAGTTCACTCCACTCCGTTCCACCCAGGAGAGTCACTGGAGTTTGGGGAGTAGTGCTTTGACTTGGATCCCTGCAGTGCGTTGAGGAGTGTGGCTGTGTGTCTGTGTGTGTGTGCTAGTTGTCAGCCGCTCTGGATGTACTTCTTGATCACCACGCAGCCGTGTCTAAAGAGCGGGCATGGCAGATTCTGCAGGAGAGTCCATGTGTTCGTGCAGGGGTCAAAGGTCTCCATGTTGCCTAGCGCTGGTCCCTCACTGCTCACGATGCCTCCTGTGGTGTATATTTTCCCGTCCAGGACAACAGCGCTAGAAACAGAGCAAAGGGAGGAGAATTGGATTTCATGCCTAACTGTAAGGTGACTGATATGGCAGAAAGACAGCTTCCAGGCTGCTCAGGTATGACGACTCACTCTCAGGTGACCAGTGATCAGTGATGTGCAGAAATAACTACTAGTGTTAGTCTGGCTGAAACAGCAGTGATTATTTCTCATGAGTCAGGGTGAGAAATTATTTATCTGTAGTTCACTTAGTCATGTGTAAATGCACATGAAACGGTCTACAAATAAATAATAGATATATTTTTGAGCTTTAAACAGCTATTTATGCATAATGGATTTTATTTATTTTGACAATCTCACTATTTTCTGACTATTTGTTTTATTTTTGCTTAAGTTGTTCGCTAATTTTGACATTTTCCCATTTTATTACCTCCTGCATTTTTTTTTTTTTTTTTTGGATCTCATTAGATTTTGTGGATTTCGTTTTATTTTTGTTCAACTTCTCGTATTTATGTACAAAATTATGCAACAAAAATATGACACCCAGGAACAGCATAAAAACGGCTGATTACTGTGCCACTGCAAAATAGTGAACAGAGCAGAAATGATCATTATCCAAATGAGAAATACTGCCTGTGTAACCAAGAAAGAAGGTAAGCCGACCTGCAGAATTGCCTGGAATGGTTCATGTTGGGTCCAGCTTTGATGTTGCCCTTGTCTGGGTCATAGATTGTAGTAGCTCTGGCGTATGCTCCTCCAAGGATGAAGATGAAGCCGTTGAGACTCACAGCAGGAGCGTACTTGTTATCTAAATAAAGCCGAGATGAGAGAGCAGAGCGTATATAGAATTTACCACTTCAGTGTAGTTCTCCTCATACAGGCTGAAATAACGGTGTCATTTTAATGTCACGGACTTGCACGTGGCTCTGTAGTGCTGTACAGGCAGAGTGAGTTAGCGTAGAGTGAAAAGCTATGCCAAGTATTTGAAAAAAAAAATAGTTTCTATGACTTCACACTGAGATAATTGAATGTATATCAAATTAAACTTATTGTACTTCTGTGTTGGGTTGTTCTCCATTTCAGTGAATTGTCAGATAATTAATGGGCTGAATTACAGTCTGCGGGACTTTGTTGTTTGGATCTGCAGCGCTGCTTTATTCGGATGGCTGCGTGTTTGTTTGTTGGAATAAAACTGATTTATACATAAAAGACAGATTCTTTGGAAACAGGGTGATTCAACATATCCTAATAGCACACAATATAAACGTATATGCACTTTTCCATTTCCTCTTTATACCTATTGCAACGCAGGCACTTCCTCAAATCACTGGGCTTTACACTATTCCATCTATTATTTTCCCACCATACAAGGCTAAATATACAAGGAAAAATGTTAATGAGTGCCCGGATGATTGACACCTGTCCACCCAGACTAAACAAAAGGTCTTCCAGCAGTATAACACAGAATTTTCTAGCACTGAGCTTTGCCTTTCCGACAGCGAAATTGTCTCCCAAATGATTACAGCTGGGCCAATTTATCACACACATGAATAATTCACGCAACCGTGGTCAAGTTTATGTATTTATTTATTTATCTATCTATCCACTTATTTATTTATTTCCCTCTCTACCAACATCCAGTGCTTGAGAAGTCATGCACGGAAGGGATCTGTAAAGCTGCCACTGGGTTTCATAGTGGAACCATAAACTCGTCAGCCGGGTGCTGTTGCCGCTCCGGCGGGCTTCCTCGGTGCTGCCTGCCAGCTGCATGTCATTAAAAGCCCTGACACTCCTACATGAGTGACAGGGGACATAACACACTCTCTCTGTGGCAATACATAGACGGCACTGTGGAGCTGAAGTCACTGTAACATGTCTCCTCTAACAGTTGTCATTCAGTGTCACTTCTGTATTATGAGGCCAAACCGATTTCCCACATGCAGCTGTGGCTTAGGCCTCTAAATCCTTCACTTTAAATCTAATGAAGGCTGTGTTTGCCTCATTGCACACCCCAAAACCTATAGGGTCTGCAGATACGGGGGGGTATCTGCACTGCCACGCTGAGCATGCAGGTGAATATGAAGCACTTCTTATCACAAACCTCATAACCAGTCGCCTCATTTATGTGACCAGAGATTTTAAAATCAGCTGTGATTGTATCTGCTGCGCTCGCTACTGAAGCTCAGCACCGAAGCTCGTCTGCGTGTACTCCAGGCCTGAAAGCTGCCGCACAAAGGGATTACGACTGCTTCTTTGATGGCGAGATTCTGCCTCTGGCAAGACAACTTAAGGTCTTTCAAACAGGAGGACTGTCAACACTGGCACTAACATGGAACGTCTTTCAGCAGAAGATAAAGACAGAAGTTTATAGTTCAAGCCACCAATTTGTGGAATTTGTCTACTTTCATTTGGTAAGTCATCATGGGAAATGGACAAAGGCGAAGGAGGCTGCTATTAGAAATGCAGGCAGTTGGAATAGCAGGGTTATAAAAAAAGGCTGCTGGTGAAATGAACATTGCAGGGAATTGACAGCTGTTGATTCCTGAAAGATCTGAAGTGGAAGCTTTATTGCCTCCAGTCCCAGAATTGGTATTGTTGCAACTGTGTGCTGGAGCACTCAAAGCCCTCTATTTAAAAACAAATAAATAAATAAAATATATAAATGGCAGAATGACAGCCAGAGAGTCTGAGTCCGAGATGGAGTAGATGGCTACCTGAGTGGGCTCATCAGAATGTCCACACAGAGCCCCTGAATCACTTTTTAAACATCTCACTCTCTGAAAAAGCAAAGCAATTCAGTGCATTTGGAACAAGTAACTGTTTTCGGCCAGTGTTCCTGAGCCAAACTTCCAGTAGCATGTCTCCCCTGTGCAGCTCCGCGTGGCCATAGCTGACAGCTTGTCTTTCAGCGGGGTGCATGCCTGCTAAATTAGTGTTCGAGGAAACTGTTCACAGCAGGGCTATGTGTGTGCATATTGGTTTTACCGAGCGTGTGACATTCTGTTTGTGCGTATCATTTGATTAGCGATTCTACGACTTGAAAAAAAAAAATAGTCTCAGGATTATGTGTGCATCTGTGTTTCTGGGAAAACCGGTACATATGTGCTTGTGTTGATGGAGGAGCCGGTAAAGATGTGCATGCATTTGCCAGTTAGGGACTGTGGAGAAGCCAATTCGCTCCCCTTGCTGCAGGGGTTTGGAATAAAGATATATTGAAAATCTTCCAGCCCTGCAGAGTACGCACGCTCTCCGAGATGACTCCGGGCGCAAAACTCTAAAATCTCTGCCTCCGTCGCCCTGCTTTCATACAATCTGGTTGTGAGGAAAGGCGGAGCGCGAGTGTGGGCGAGAGATGGAGCAATGGCTGAAAATGTGCAGGAACCACTAAAATCCCTCCATTACGCTCCTCTCTCTGGCTGCAATAGCCACCGACTCATTTTCACCAGACAAATCACTCACTCTGTCCAATCAGGCCAGTCCATAGCCAGATGACAGACAACTCACTCTGAGCAAGAGACGAGAGAGAGAGAGAGAGAGAGAGAGAAAGAGCGAGAGAGAGAGATATGGGTGACTGATGGTGCCTGAACAACTCCCCCCACCCACCAGAGTTGAAACCCTGAACATTTCCTCTTCTCACACCTGAGCCACATGCAATATCCTTTAGGCTTCTTAGCTCTGATAATAAACTCCTTTCCCTACACACTAAGTCTGGGGAGGAAAGACAGAAAGACAAAATTTGCTGAGAAACGCTCAGCACTACTCCCACAGCCTCCTACACTTTCTTTAAAAAGCTTTGCAGTGGATCCACAGTTCCTAATGGATGAATAATTGAAATACATCATGGATGAGACCTACGAGTTTGTTTTTGTAATATTTGGGAGAAACCAGAGTATCCAGAGGACTATCAAGATGGACATCAGGTGAAATCATATGCAGGCATTATCTAAGCTCAGGACTGAACCACTGAAGTGGCAACACTAACCTTGTGCATCTAAACCACAGCACTACCTGCAGTAGAAAGCATTTCCACAAATCTCAAAAATCAAAAAGCTCTGCTGTCATACCAATCATCGGAGACTCGATGAAGCTCCAGGTGTTGGTTTGGGGTACGTAGGACTGTAAGACTCCAGCCGATCGCCCGGCTTCGTTCACACCTCCAAACACGTAGATCTTCCCTCCACAGACTGTAGCTGCTGCCGAGTGCACTGGTTTGGGCAGTGGAGACACCGTCTCCCATTGGTTAGTGATGGTGTCATACCTGGAAATCAGAAAAACGTATTTACTAGTGATTTCTACAGAGTCCAGGCTTTTATTATAGCTCTTTACTTTCCAACAGGATCAGGAAACAGTTTCTGTTAGTAAAAGTAAAAGTGAACGTGAACTATTTTGCCTTACTGTGTTTGCACACAGAGGAATGTGACCTCCACATTTAACCCATCCGTGCAGTGAAACACACACACCGGTGAACACTAGGGGGCAGTGAACACTCTTGCCCGGAGCGGGGGGCAGCCCCAAACCACAGCACCCGGGGAGCAGTTAGAGGAGTTAGGTGCCTTGCTCGAGGGCACCTCAGTCGTGTCTTGCCCTGGGTGGGGATCGAACCCGAGATCGGTTCCCTAACCACTAAGCCACGGTTTAGACGTTAGGGATTTAAATCTACGTCCAGATTTCGAAATGCATGTACAATAAGTATCAGGATGCTACCGATGTCCTATGATGATGAGTTCGGTCTCTTCCAACCACAAACCTCCTGCCTATGCATGTAAGCAGTGTTGTTTGCTGTCATTAATAAATATCTAGTATATATTTGTTTTTTGTTTTTTTTGTCTTATTTATGTCTTATTTCTTTATGTCTTAATTCTTGTTCAGACCACACATGCATACCCAAATGTCTAATCCCAAATGCACTACACACCTTTGACAGATTAGACGTGCACTGTTTCCCTGTGACTGACAGCAGGTGGATTGCTATAAAAGCGTCTTCTGGTTTACATAACCTGTTTAAACCTAAATTTAGCCGCACAGTAAAAAGTGCTATCTGAAGCATGTGTAAGCCAGACAGTGGACATGCTAGCCGCTCTCAGCTGATCACAGCAATGCCGGCTAGCTGGACTGAAAGTAGACACCTGTGGAAACTAATTTTAAAGTGACTTGATGCTTCGTATTGACTCTTATCTCTAGTAGTCATATTACATGTCAGGTCATCCTCAGTCTACTTTATAGTGTAGCTGCCCTTACTGGACTCAACTCAGTGACACCTCATTCATTTGCAAGCTCACTAATGCTACACACACACATACACTCTCAACCAGACCTATAATCATATGACAAATGCCTGCACGCATGACATCAGGCAGGTTCAAACTTCAGCACTGTACTGCACTACCTCACTGTATTAATTGTAATGTCTTTATTATTGTATTTGTAATTTATTGTAAAGTGTTGACAGTGAAATCCACTTGACTTGATCTTTATAGCTTGCTCTTAGGGTTCAGTTAGTTTTCTCATGCTAGATTAGCAATAAACTGTTGTTAATTGGCCTTAGCTAATGTTTTCTCACCTTCCTAGGTGAACATTTTTCTTCCTGCAGAAACAATACAAGGGATATAAAGGCAGGTTAAAATTGATTCAAGATTCAAGATTTAAAGTTTTATTTGTCACATGCATAGTCATACACGGTACAACATGCAGTGAAATGACAT
>JAOVVF010000034.1:930125-954031 GCA_028565595.1 Duopalatinus emarginatus | reverse complement strand
GTTCACTGCCCCCTAGTGTTCACTGGTGTGTGTGTGTTTCACTGCACGGATGGGTTAAATGCGGAGGTCACATTCCTACTGTGTTTGCACACAGAAAGGCAAAATAGTTCACTTTTAAAAAGTACAAGAAAGGGCGGCGCATAAGGATGTAACAGCACGTTTTTGTTTAGTTTTTTTTAATACAATACCCTAGTGTATGCGGGTGGAAGTGGTGGCTCAATGCTAAGTGCATAAACCATAAAACCGAACTTGGCTGAACTGATTTTTCATCATAATCTGGGGATTGTTAGGATGAACTGTTAGGATGATCTTAATTTATAAAATCACAGAAACAAATCAGCAAAGTGTATATGAACTGCAGGTCATATGCTGCACATAATAATAAACTGTGTATTTCGATATTTCGGATGCTGCTGATCTCCTAGGATGTTGAAGCACAACTATCACAAGAGCTCACACAGAATGGTGCAAAAAACTTAGAAGTCATCTGATGAGCTGCGGTTATGCGGGTGGAAATGCGCTGTTGATGTGAGAGGTCAGAGGAGAAAGGACAAACTAGTTTGAGGACAGCTACAGCGATTTAAATAACTCCTCTTTTCAAATGTGTTGAGCTGAAAAGCATGTAAAGAATGTACAACATGCAAACCCCTGAGACAGATGGGCTACAATGGCAGAAGACCACATCAGGTTTCACTCCTCTCAGAAATAAAAACTGGTGATCTGAGGCTACAGTGGAAAACATCCCCTGGTCATCTTCCAATCTACATGACGGCACTGTTGATATATGATTACCTGATTGAGTAGCTTCACTGTATGAATAAGTATGTGTAAAGACGTTCCTGTTCCTAAGTGGCCAGTGAGTGACAACACACAGGATACTTCACCCTTTATTTCTGAACAAGCTGTCTGTCACAGATCTGCCGAAATACTTTAATAGTTTTTTTTCATAAAGACAAAAAAAAAAATCACATTTCACAGTTTTGCCTACAGTAAACTGACAATTTATCACACTCAGATTCAGACAGATCTTTGTGGTAGACTAACTGATCGCCGTCATGTTGCACAGATCAGCGTTGTTATTTCTGGCAGATGTTTAAGCCACTGTCATGCTGGATATTTACCATGTTATTTAACTTGCCAGTGATCCAAAAACTCCAGCAATTACAGGCAGTTTGATGGTATCTGATTTCGAAGAGAATGCAGGTGTAACATGAGCTGACTTTTTTTTCCAGTGTGTTTCTCCAGTATGTCCAGTGTAAACTCGACTTAATAATAAGCGGCTCCTCAAGATGATAACTGACTAAACTGCCAAACATGTGAGCCAACAGAGCCATGTGAGCCAAACATGTGAGTCAGTCATACTGAAGCACAGATTCTGCACCTCTGCTGTAGAGCGGGTGCACATCATATGCAGAATCTCTCCAATACATGAAATCCTTTTGCATGGAGAGCTGGACTTCAGCACATTTTTCCTCCTTTTTCTGGAAGGCTTGAAGTTCAAATCCTGTCTGTCCAAGAGGCCCAGATGTGGCCCTTGAGAACCACCTTAGTGTTCAGGTGTATGCTGACTGCTATTCACAGCTACACCATAGTAAGCTACCCACCAGGTCTAAACATGCCTCGAATCGAAACGGATAAGAAAAATGGAGCCTTCTTTTCCCCAAGCTTGGTGGTATGAGTGAGACACAGCCAGCATTTGGAGACTTGAGACAGCATTGAGACGAGACCTATCTTAGCTGTGAGTATACTGGTGGCCTGTGAAGCAGAACAGAGGAAAGGGTGGAAAAAAAGATCTACAATTAGTAAAGGCTTTCACCAAGGGTCCGGCTCCTCATCATTCCAATTTTCCCCGCTGGTGGGAATGCGGGTGGAGAGACAGTCTACGGGCGTTAAACAGCAGGAGACAGAGGAGAAGCGCAGCAGGAGATAGAATTTTGAAGATCTGTTAATCCTGCCAAGTGCTGGATTAGCACAGCAGGGTGCACAGTAGCTCGCTTTTTCACGACTGTAAGAGTGTCCGCAGAGTGGCAACAGCCCTCAACTAACCCACCCCTCAACTGCCCCTCCATCCTTACAGCAGACACACACACTTTTAATGAAAATCCTGGAAAAAAGTTTTTTCTTTAGTGCTCCACCGTCTTCAGAAAAGCAATAATGGAGTGATGTGATTTTGCACAGGAGTGATGTTTATGTGGTATCAAACCTTCATTGCCATCTTATTGCATTTGTGTGTCAAAAGACACCAGCAGACCATGTGAGCGTGTGTGTGTGTCAGTTGGGAGCACTGACAGGTTTGACAGCTTTTTTGGGTTAAAGGACAATGCACTTAGGATTAGTGTCTAAACCTTTCTTCCTAGGGAAACCAAACTCATGGCAGGACAGGTTCTGTTTCGCGGAAGGAAACAGGGGGAGGTGGAGACTCTCATTTTCCTGAAAGCACCATCTGAAGCATCTGAACCCAGACCAGAGGCAAGCAAAGGCTTTGAAGCCTTCCTGGGCCCGGTGCTAATTAGTCACACTACACTTGCGTCTAATAGACTTTAGCTTCACTGTATATTTGACACACAAGTTCAATGGAGCCATGCTCTGAGGAACGGACACCCTGAGAGACAATTATATTGCTTACCTGCTGGGACGGGTTTTCACCAAGCTTTTTTTAAGACTTCTCCCTTGAGTATTAAAATGCTCTCTTCTCTCTCTCTCTCTCTCTCTCTCTCTCTCTCTCTCTCTATCTATCTATCTATCTATCTATCTCCTGGTGTCCTGAAAGTTCAGCTGCTGCAGGCGTGTTTGAAACATTTCTGATAAAGTCAGCATATTTTAAGTAGGGTGAAACATTGTAGTGTTTGTCTTACACAGCCAGAAAAACCCACTGGACATAAAAAATAGTAAATAAAACAAAATCTCGACATCAGCTCAACAGCAGGACAGTGAAGCGAAGGTTCAGCAACAGACATAATGGGGAAGATGAAACTGTTCTCTGGGGCTAGTCCAGACCAAAAAAAAAAAAAAACACAAACAGAAAAACACAGTCCACATCAGACTACAGTAAACACACTGCTCTGCCAACACAAGTCATTTTGGTGAAGGATGAAAAATGGTTTTGGGAAAAAGTTTTCTGGGATGCTTAATAAAAAACAAGGATAAAAGGTGAACGTCATCCTGAACATATATTAAAAACTCATTGGTATGTTAGTGTACATGTGCTTTCTCATGTCCTTGACTATATGCTCTGCTCAAACAGATCCACGATTCCAAAGCTTCAACTTTTATATCAACATCAGTCGATGCCACTGTGTGTATCATCTTACAGCCAAGATGAGTTGCTTCCAAAACTCAGTATGTCAAATAGTTACTTTGTATTCTGTTGTTTCTAGTCTAGACTAATTATATGTTGAATTTCTTGTTAATAAACATGAAAAGTGAGAAAAGCAGTTATTGTGTTTTTTTTCAAACCACTCATTTTTTACATGAATAATGAAAACCCAGTACCAACCAGCGAATTAGCACTATATAATTAGATCTTTATATACAAAATACATTTAAAAACTGGTAGAAACTGGTGTTTACTCACATAATGATATGGGTTTGTTTAGCTGGTATCCCATAGGACCCCTGGTACATCTATTCAATTCAATTCAATTCAATTTTATTAATATAGCGCTTTTAACAATGGACATTGTCCCAAAGCAGATTTACAGAAAATAATGAAAAGGGTCAAATATACATTTATAGATTTTTTTAGAAATTTTATCCCTAATGAGCAAGCCGGTGGCGACAGTTGGCAAGGAAAAACTCCCTGAGATGACAAAAGGAAGAAACCTTGAGAGGAACCAGACTCATAAGGGAACCCGTCCTCATCTGGGTGACACAGATGTGTGAATATAAACAAAAACAACTTTGCAGGTAGCCAGAGAATTAAAGTCTGTGATCTAAGACATCTAGAAATGTCTCTTACATGTAAACACTATGTGTACCTCCTTTCTGTCTGGGTATGTCCTAGTTCATGTCCTACATTCATTCTGATAGGTTTGGTCTCTTTCAGCAGGACAATGCACCACCACACACGTCTAGAGACACCAAATTATGGTTAGAGGAACATTTATCTGAGTTTGAGGTTTTACCATTCACACCTAAGTCACGAGATCTTAACGTTCTCGAACACATCTGGGACGCCATGCAACTCGTTGCCTAACGAATACTTCCACAAAGCTTGTGGAGTCAGTGCCCTGTGAGGGACCTACCAAGTATTAGACAGTTTTTCTGGCACTTCAGTATCAAATATAAACATATTTCAGGGCTGATTGTGTTAACAAATTCATTATAATCATAAGCATCTCTGGCGGACCTTTACCTCAGTAGCTCTTGTTGACGTTTCTAACAATTTTCCTTCTTGTCATCGGAGCAAACATGCAGTTGTGTGCTAACAGATGACGGTGATTACGTAGGCAAGAGCAAACAAATGTGAGTAAAATAAATAAGGCACAATCACTTCTAAACATCACTTCTTTTTCGATTTTGAGGAACTTGTTAGGGCTAGTCGATTATAAAGAATGGGTAAACTGGAACTGTTATCCTGTTCGCATTTCACTTTCAGAAAACTAAGGTGTCTCTTCAGCAAATAAGCCGAACTTGACCACTCTTTGATGCACAGCAGAAGCCTTGCCCTCAAAAGATCCTCCAGCTTTTCCAGAGAGACCAAACCCCCCTATGTGCGCACTGGGCATCTCTATTTCACTGCTGGGCCTGAGTCTCCTGCTGGGCAGAATAAAAGGCAGTGTACAGCAGCTTTGAGAGAAGCCTGATTGAAGACATAATTCCAAGTGTGGGATATTTCATGGTTAAAAGCATGAAAAAGCTGGAGAGGGATGGATGGCAGGTCACAAGTTAGGCAGGTTAGAAAGCTGGACTTGGGCGCCATAAGCACAGGACCATAAACAAATTTTCCTTAGGCGGTGTCAATCACCCGAAGACTGCAGGCAAATCAACCCGTTTCGGTGGAGCAGAAAGTTCTACCGGCTTCAGGACTCTCAGGATTTACCCACGGCAGCCGAGAACAGAACAAAACAAAAATGCTAGTCATTCTGGTGCAACGGAAGTACAGACTGTATTTCGCCAAGACTGACCCACAATCTCAATTGAACGAAAGGGTTAGTCATATCTGCGCTGGAGCGAGAGCATGCATTAAACAGCCTAATGATGGGCAGAATTAAAAACAGCTGTAGCATTAAGGGCATGGATGTACGGGAAGGGGCAATAACCAGAATTACCTACTGACACTAGACTACTGACCACTCTGAGAAAATGCACTATGTATGACATACAAAATATAAAATTGTAGGATATGGCAAGCTATCTCTGCACTGTGCTGGTGTGTTGCAGATAATTTGTGCTGATCCCGGTGCTACTTCACCAGTTTGATGTTGCCGTACGTTGGCTTTCGGCTGAACTTGCAAAAGCGTAAATAATTCGAATGTTATGGTGAGTGGGAATGTTATTAGATCTGTTTACCAGCACATCACAGACAGGTTGAGCCATTAAATAGAGGGCATTTGGTCCGAAATCTCTCCTAGCCTCGCATATGCCCCACACCTTGCAGAAGCTCCATCCTCTAAACCACTTTGAAATATTCAACGTGACACTCTGCAAAACAGTAACGCGCTCTCCTTTTGCGAAAACATGGCGCGTTGGCGGTTTCCTAATTCTCAAATTTGACGAGAGTTAGGTGTTACTATTACACGGCTGTTGGGGGGAGGAAAGTATTCCATGATAATGCGCAGCATGGAGGCATTAAGGAAAAAATATCGAATTAGAGGTTTTCATTTTGAGCAACTTATGTGCTGAGAGGCACTCGCGAGCTCCATTCAATCCTGTAATGAGGCGCAGCAGCCTACTTTAATAAGAGCTGTAATGTTTTTTTGATTGCCCCGTTTAATCTCGCCCTCGTGGGCTGGCTGCCACTGAGGTACGCCGGACTTTTTCATACACAGTCACTTCAATAACTTCCTGGAACCCGCTAGAGGTGTCATAAGTGTGAAAAATATTCTGAGTAGGGTCACTTTTGTAGGAGTACCATTTCCATCCCTATCCTCTAAAATACAGCACTGCATTTGGGAGATATTTCTGGGTTGTCAGATGGATATTTAAGTGACGGTAGACTCACTTTATGGATGAAACAATTTTGTGGAACGCCACTGGCTGTCAGGGGGAAAATAAGAAATCAGTCAACAGTCAAAGTGATGAGGGAAGTCATGTTTATTAAATAGCGTACCTTTCAACGTGATCCAGGTTCCCAGCCATGCCGAGTCCTCCGATAGTGTAGAGTTTCCCATCATACACCAGGCTGTTGTGTCTGCATCGTGACACAGTCATGCGTGACACCAGGTTCCAGTTGTCCAGTAGTGACATGTAGCACCATACGTCTGCCACCGTCACCCCGGACTCGGTTCCACCTGACGAGACGCGAGAGCAATATTTATACCTCATAACCATGGTGCTCCAAATACAGATTATATACATTACACTTTTATTTATTTAACACATTTCTCTCCAGAGAAAAAAAAAGAGTGTGTCCTTCAAAAGACCAATAATGGCCAACATTTGTCATCACTGACGTTGAATTTAAAAAGACAGCAACCGGTTTAAAATAGTACCTGACAGGTAAATGTTGTCCCCTGCTGAGATGACGCTGAAGAACTCACGGTCGTAGAAAGGCAAGCTAGCAAGCGGATACCATTTGCCGTTCTGGGGGTTGAAGCAGGTGACTGCAGTGAGAGAGCGCTGGTTCATGCCGATGGCCTGCCGCCCTCCGACCAACACTATCACCTCTGCAACTCCTGCAGTTCAGACAGACAACAAGTTGAGCATGCCATGGAGTTGAGCTATGACAATGGTGCAAGCGTGTCAGCAGCCCCTTCGGGTGGTAATGTTGAAGCTAATAAACATAGCTCTGAGAAGTATACAGAGCATTAGGAGATAATGGTGTACTGATGGAATGCACTGCTCCATTAGGTTCACTGATTAACCAGGCTGGATGGAGACGAAATCCAAGAATATCAACACAGCAGATGACATTAAATTACCTTGCGTAAACACACTCGGACATGGAGCCACTAAAGTGAGACTTGGGAGTTAACTTGGGGCCAAAGTATTCTGGCAAAACACGTAAACATAAAGCAGTTTTTTAACTCCATTCGAAGTAACCTACATGAGCGAGCGCCAGCTTGTGTGTAGAACTGAATTATCAGAGCTTAACTAAAGTCATAACCATCTGTTCAGCAGTATGCCCTCCAGTGATTCCAGGTTGGCCTGAATATCCTGAACATGTGGACTTTCTGCATTTTGCCGTCCCTCAACGTTCAGGTCAACTATATTTTTAGTTGGGCTTGTTAAGAGGCACTTGCTCAACAAATGCCATAAATTAAATATACCCTACCTAAGAAATAAACACAAATAATAAATTATGGAATGCCAAACAAAGAACCAATTTTCTTCAGATAAAACAAAGAACAAAGGCTTCGGTAATAAAGCTTAACGCTGCATGACAGCAAGGCACCGATATTCAATGCATCCCGTCTTATATGTACTATATATGCACTTGTATAAGCTTGCCATCAAAGCATCTAACAAACCAGCCTTTTTTTTAGGAACGGAGAGGAAGAAAGATGCCAACAGACTGAGAGAAAGAGAAAAAGAGAAAGGTTCAGACATTTCTAAGCTCCCTGTAACTGCTGGCTCATCTTTCAGAATCAATACTTCCCCAGCGCTCCACTGACAACAGCAGCGCGGCTGATCCATGGGCTTCTCTCTCTTCCTGCATCCCTCTTATAAACACTGTCATCTTTTCCTTTCCAGCTCTCTTTCACTAAATCTCTCCAAGGCAGGTAAAAGCACAACTGGGGTGAAAAACTAGAAGGTAAAAAAGGGGGGATGGGGACGGCTTTGAGAGAGAGAGAGAACCTTTTGTCTTTACTTGGACAGGAGATAGAATAGGAAATGTTGACGGGGATCATCTGCTCTGGTGCTGAAGCTGGAGATATGATGCAAAATCTGTGCTGTCTGTCACCGGAATGATTCATTCTTGGCTTAAGGAAACAGGTGGAGCAGATACTGCACACGCAGGAATAGTTTATTTTTACACGTTGTGGGCATGACTAATGAGCATACCGTCTGCTCTGACTTATATCTCTTATATATTATCTCTCATATATCATCCATAAAATGCATTGCATTGAATATTAAATGTAGGCCAGCAGAAGTGGTCAATTTCCTACTTCAAATTCCATGACAAGGTTCACTAAAATCTCGAAGATTACGATTTTCCAGCACACATATGGAGTTATGAAGCGGCTTAAGATTGGGACAAAGACCATGTATAAAGCTCTACATCATTTTAATTAACCTTCTATAAATTGTCCTTTTTTTTGACCTGTGATGATGTTTCTACACTCAACACCTCCCATTTCTTCCAAATAATCAGCCTACTTAGGATTCATCTGTCTAGCTCAATTCCAATTCCACAGTCGCTCATTAGGTTATTTAGATGAAGACGTGGTCTGCACTTACAAAATGCTCATTAAGAATCATATAGTATATGGCCAAAGGCATTCAGACACCTGACCATCACACCCATATATGCTTACTTTAAAATCATGGGCATTAAAAACACACGTTTAGCCACCTCAGCTATTATAATGACCCTCAGACTTCTAGGAGGGTTTTCCACTAGATACTGAAGCATGGCTGTGAGGCTTTGCTCATTCAGTCACAAGAACGCAAAGTGAGATCAGGGACTTATGTTAAGCGAGGAGGTATGGGGTATAGCTGATAAGGAAATGTGAAATGCAGCAAAATGCTAAAAAGAGTACCTTTTCAGATAAGTTCATATAAGGTAGACATACACAATTGTCTACAATGTCTCTGTGTGCTGTAGCATTACAGTTTCCCGTCACTGCAACTACCCCTGTGTAAGAGCCAAGGTTTGAGCCAAGTGGAAGAACCTGAGATGCCCTGACATCAACCCGTACTCAGCACCTGTAGAGTGAACTGAAATGCTGACTACACTCATAGACATCCTCATCCAACATCAGTGCCTGACCTCACTAAAGGCTGGAATTTAAATCAGAGTGGGGTGTTAAAAATGCACTTGTGGGTCTGGTTGTATAGTGTAATATGGGTGAGTTTTGACCTGTTGCAAAGTAGTGCACAATTTATTTATAACGTCATTTATAAGGTCATGAACATGAATTAAATATCAGCAAAGCAGACACACAGCAAAGTGTGTACGGTTCCTATACTCATATTAACCACTCCTGAAATGTCTTTTTCAATGAAAATGAATGTGTGAGATAAATTAGTGAGTAGCTGATGAGTTCGGGCAAATAAAATTGTAGAGTAAATTACGTTCTCAGACTGTTTTGAGATGATTTAGCAAACATGGTGATCAAACTGATTTTCGAACACAATAGGAGGGTTAAATGTGAATGTGGTACGTTCTTGTCCCTAAAGGGTTTCATTGAAACACCAATTGGCTTTAATACAAATTTCTGGGAGTGAAAACTATGTGCTAATGATATCAGCTCTGTGCTGATAAGGTTATTAGAAAACGCTGTAATTAGGCATATTAATTATTCTAATTAAGGCATCATTTTGAGCTGCAGAAATTTTCAGTAGTCTTCAATTGCCAGATATTCCTATACTACTCATTGCTATTTTCGACTCTGGTTAATGTCTTCTCCTGTGAGCATCACACCTGCAGCAGTGAGCCATTGCATTCCTACGGCAAACACGTACCCTGGAATTAAGAGGATGAGAGAACTGAGAGTGTCTCACTTTTCACCAACTCTTGAGCATCTGTCAATTACATGTGTGATATGGAGTCAGAAAGTAGAATTCTGTACTGACAGCCCCCCTACTCTCTCTCTCTCTCTCTCTCTCTCTCTGTTTATCTCTCTCCATGTTGCTCCATGGGTAGCTCTTATAGAGCTATGGGAGACAGCACCTTTGACAGCTGAGAATCCCCCCCCCCCCAGCACTTTCTCCCTCTTCCCTGTGCCATGCAGCAATCATGGCATCTTCTTCCACCTCGCTTCCTTCTAATGAGCCTATCCATGGCAATGGATCAGCACCTGCCACTGGTAAATAAAGCTTTCCCAATGGGAGACAGAGCCACCCAGCTACATCTCACCTCTGAGCTAAAGAGCAGTAATGATAGCATCTGGAGCAGAAAGGAGCAGTAAATCACTCTCTCCCTCTCCATGTCTCCTGCTCACAGTTAGCCTCCCTCTGACTGTGAACCTGTCCAGCAGAGAGATCAGAGTTCTCCCAGTAGGCCTGCAGCAGTGTCTGGTGTGGCATGTCAAGCCCCTTGACAAGGCTCACCTTACGCTTTTGGGCATCTCCAATTTCCATAAACTGCATTTGGTCTGGTAATTGGGGAAACATGACTCTGTACCACCAGCCTTTTGGCGAAAATGGGCTAAATTGGTGCAGAACAGAGAGGATAAATTGGTTTTGTATCTGCCTATCAGCAAAAAAACACTTTTATACACAAGTGCGAATGGATGGCTGATAGAACCTGAATTGTTTTTATCCTTGTGTCTTCTTTTTATTGTGAAACAAACAAGAGAAAACAAGCCTAGTTTAGCAAGATTGCAGTCTACTGACTGAACAGTCAAGAAGTCCTCGAAAACCGCAGCACAGAACAGGAACTTAGTGCACATTAGAAATGCATTATTCCTTCTTTTGTATTCTGACAAGTTGCGTATTTTACGTTGAATATCTGAATTTTCCAATCACCAGACAGCTTGTAAAGACTAAAAGACAGCCCCATCACAGGAAATAGGAATAAGCACACACAAACTATAGGTGGGGGAAAAATGCATTGTGTAGTTGTTCTTCTCTAAAACCTGGTTTACACCTGTCTGTGTCTTATGTGGACTGTATCTCGTAAAAGTTTATATGACCATTATACAGCACCTGTAGTCAAACGTTTATTATTATTATTATTATTATTACCCAGTCATTCTCTTATCCGCTTTTAAAAACGACTGCGGTTTGTTTGGAGCCCACTTATAGTCAGAAACACTCCCTGGACAGGGTGCCAATACATTCTAGCACACACTCACACCTATCACACCAATTTAGCACAACCAACGTGCGAGAGGAAACTGGAGCACCCGGAGAAAACCCACACGGATATGGGAAGAACATACCAAAGACACGTGGAGCTGTGTAACACACACACACTACCTGCTGTGCCACCGTGCTGCCACATAATACACAAGCATACAAAATAAAATATACAATACAGTAACAATTTAAATGTGTTCATTTCAAATGACTTCTTACTCATGTAAGAATTAACTATACTTAAAAAAAAAATTCTGGGAAATATGATACCTGCAACCTCCATGTTTTAAAACTTCCTAAAGGATATTAACTTTTGCTGACCCATGTTTTTGGTGTATAACATTATCTATGGTACAGATGTCCTGAGCAACCATGTTTGAATTTGAACTGGATATACTTCAGTCAATCAGTGAGCAAAAAACGCAACACCTAAAATCTCAATCTTAACATCAGACTTCCACTGAGATTCCCCTGTGGCATAATGCTCAGCATGATCTCCCCCCATAGTTCTCCCCCCTGCCCTGTCCCCATATGCCTGCAGTGGGTTAATGTGGCATGAAAAGGAGCATGGAGCTCCTGCTGGGCTCAGGACTGTTGTAGGGGCAGAACACTGCGGTCAGTGCCAGGGGAGCAACAACTCTCACTCACACACACATGCACACCACAGGCACACACACACACACACACACACACGCACACCCCTGCAGGTCAGGCACAGGCCACAGTGAGCCCAGAAAACACAACCACAATGGGAGGTGAACAGCACTCACATGCACTTTTACCCTTTAAAAAAGAAAATGAAATGTCACCAGAAATGAAAGAGATAAGAAGGCCTAGCCGGTAAGAGATGTAAGAACGTCACGATTATAACAAATTCATTATGATATTCAATATGACAGAAATACACCCAGAAAAAGAGCATTTTAAATGTGATGAAAAGGGAAAAAAACATTAGTTATAAAATCATTTGATGCCGTTGTATGTATGATGCTGCATTGCATGCTAATGGAAAGCAATCACAGCAGGTGAACCATGCTGAGAGAATTGTCCAGATTAGTTCTGACAGGCCCCTCCAAAATGTGCTAATGTAACGACAAACATATGAAAAGAAAATTGAATTCATAAACTGAGTGAATAAACTGCCAGCATTAACGTACCAGCCAGAGAAAATGGGAGAAAAAAAAAACAGCATATGGATTGGCCTTGTCCTGAGAGAGACCGAGACTGAGACAAGATGACAGTTTTGTGTAAGATGCTCCTCATTACCTGTTATGCATGCAGCAGTCACTGGCTGAATAATCTGCTAGGCATTGACTCACTACAGCAGCACTGGCCATGGGCAGCTACTGGGATTGGAGCATTTATCAGAAAGCGAGTAATTAAACAGTGGAGAATTAGTGCTGTAGGTGAGAATTAGAAAGCAGGGATGGTTCCTTTTAACCTGCCTGCTATTATACATCTAAATTAATTAAACCCACAGACATATTGCAAAATAATACCCTCCAATCATTTTATGCTGATAATGGAAAATACCAAACTGCTCTGAGTTAAAAAAAAAATCATGTTAAGTAAAAATTCAACTTGAACAATCCTGCATCTCCACTTTAACCCTGGCTCCCAGACGATGTCTGTGGTAAATTGGTTGAATGGTTAATGCAGAATGCGGCCAGATATGACCTCAGCCCAGAGAAGCCATTGTGGTGATAATGATAATAAAGAGAGAGATAGAGCACACACTTACAGAGACATCCTGGGCCATATGAGGCTTATCCATGCACCATGAAAAAATTCAGTTGAGAATAACCATTACTGGAGTAATTAAACCCAGTGAAAAGATGTTTAATTGGAGTCCAGAAAGCTGAGACTTCTCTTAAGTCATAGCTGATTATCAGACTGTGGGTGAGAAACCAGCTCTACATTCACAGGAATCATTTAATTAGATATTCAAGCACACATAACTCACGACCTATTCAAGGCCAGAGGTGAGGTGAGTCAAGAGCTTGAAAAATGTAGATTTATTTCTTGTGTTTCTTAATTATCATGCACCAAACCCTGAATAAAGGCATGTGGAAAGCTTTAAGCAGGCATGGAGTGAATGTATGAATACTGAATGTACTGAAATACCACCACAGAAGTACTCTAAATGGATATCAAGCCACAGGGTGAAAAATGGCCAGTGCTTTAAAGACAGGAAATCTGACATTATACCCAGCAGCTGAAATAGTATAAAAGAGGTTTAACTTGCTGTTACATAACTCATCTCACTCGGTATATCCTGGTCAAACAGTGACATGTGTGTCAAATCAGCTTTTCCATTTGGTCACAGGGTGGATGGAGTCAGACAGAGTCAGGCAGCCGTGGCCTATTGTTTAGGGAACCGGTCTTGTTAGGTTGCGGGTTTGATCCCCACCTAGGGCAAGACACGACTTGAGCAAGGCACCTAACTCCCCTAACTGCTCTCCGGGCGCTGTGGTTTGGGGCTGCCCCCCCCCCGCTCCGGGCAAGTGTGTTCACTGCCCCCAAGTGTTCACTGGTGTGTGTGTGTGTTTCACTGCACGAATGGGTTAAATGCGGAGGTCACATTCCTTCTGTGTGCAAACACAGTAAGGCAAAATAGTTCACTTTCATTCATTCATCTGAAGACGTCTTATAACTACATATGTTTTCAATTTTTGTTTTCAAAGCTCCAAATAAAACCTAACTCTTAGGTAACATTAAGGATCCAGTATTGTGACTGGATGGTTGCCGGCTCGGACCTCAGTGCTCATCATGACACGACTGAAGTGCCCTTAAGCGAGACAACTAATCCCCCAACTGCTCCCCAAGCACTGTGGATAGGGGCTGTTCCTGGCTCTGGGCAAGTGTTTTTATTGCCCCTAGTGTGTGCATTCACTAGTGTTTGTGTTTCACTGCACAGACGGATAAAATGCAGAGGTCAGGTTCCTTTGTGTGCAAGCACAGTAGGTCAATCACTCCAGTTTTAAAGTGTTATTCTTTTTTTTCCTACATAAGAAACCTATTATGGTTCTATATACAGTCCTACTACAGACTGATTCTCTTTAAAAACAGATTCCCTGTTGAACTGTCACTCCAGGAGTCGTCTGTAAGAGCGAGTCAAGTGGGTTGAGAGAGGAATGTTTCATGCATGACATAACAGCCCTTTTTTCATACTTCACACTTATCTTTCAGGCTCAGGTGGTGTACGCATCAAGAACTATATCCGGTAACAACCCCCCACCCCACCCCCCACCCCACACAGACACAAACACGCACAGACGTTCACATTCTTCTATCTGCAGAACTGTCCATCGGTGACAAAAAAACCCTAATGCTTTATTTTCCTCCCCATCTTCACTCTCTTGCACACTCAACCGTCTAGGTTCTTCTGTTCACTGCAGAGTTCTCTGAGCTTCATGTCGTGTTATAAAGAGGACCGACAGGTGACGGGCTATCCCACTGTGCAACAGAGCTACATTAAGCCTGACACATGCACAAAAAAGTTTACACACTTTGTACACACAAGCAGAATACAGATAAGTATAAAAGTAAAAAAAAACCAAAAAAAAAAACCAAAAAAAAAAAACCCAGTTATTTCCCATATAAAATACAGTCAGCATTAAATTCTACAGCACAAACTGTTAGAGCTGGAGACAATCAGTGTTTTCACCCATACACTGACTCCTGCATAAACTGCAATTAAGTGAATTCTGCCAAGCAAAAATAATGTGCAGGGCAGTAATGCTGTGCTTAAGCTAAACCTGTAATAACTTTCAGAGGACAATTAAACACTGCCTTATTAAGCAGAGACTCGAGATCTGGCAGGTGAGAAGGAAAAATCTCAGACCCCTAAAGGCAATTTTCTTACATGTTGACTGAGGCTACTTATAAATATCTGAATTAATAGTGTAAACCAACACAGTATGCCAAAAGGCCAGAGACTGCAGCTGATATTTACAAAGGATTTAGAGATATATTAAGAAAAGCCTCAGTAGCCAGCCTTTCATGGTTGCCACAAAAAAAAGCAAAGTGGTGCCATATTTTGCTTGGCCCGCTTGGCCGTTACGCTTGACTGCTGCAATAAAAACCTTTCTCCAGCTCTTGCTCTCAATTGAGCCTTTACACGAGACATGAAATGACTTTGAAGACCCAGCACAGAAATATCAAATGGTAAAATGTGAGAAGAGCGTGTACAATATCATTCCTCAGAGGGATCTGTCTCGGTGTATTCAGACAGCACTTCATTGCCCCTGTATTGCACTGGACTCTGATCAATAACAGTCAGGGTGGGAGAAAGGGCCACAGTGCATAAGGACTAAATAAATCCATACACTGCTCACAGTGTCTGCTCTGATGAAGCTGAGGAATCCACAGAGACGGGCCAGTCTGAGATGGGGAATGGCTTTTCTCAAGAAGGAGTGTATGAGTTTATGATGGCCCTCACTGCTAACATTATATATTAACATATATTTTGGGCTGCCAAGAAAAAAAACATATTTCAGGCAGAAAAATATTGTGCAGTCAGGGATACTTTTAAACCACGTGGCACCACTGTGTAGCCTTACAGCAAGGAGGATAAGACCAGGGGTACTTTCTTTTAGCAGCCTGCATGTTCTCCCTGTGTCTGTGTGGGTGTCCTTACACAGTCCAAAAAAACATCCCAGTAAGAAAACTGGAGATACTAAATTGCTCCTAGGTGTTTCTGTATGTGTGCCTTTTCTGTGATAGACTGGTGACCTGTCCAGGATGTTTCTCTGCCTTCCACCCAATAAGCACTGGGATAGACTCCAGCACCCTGCAACTTGTTGTGGTAGTTTTGTTTATGTAGAATTTTTTTTAAATTATTATTTCTGAAGCCATCATACTTTACAGCATTTCTTACATGTGGCAGCCGTGGCCTAGTGGTTAGGGAACCGGTCACGTGACCGGAAGGTTGCGGGTTCGATCCGCACCCAGGGCAAGACACGACTGAGATGCCCTTGAGCAAGGCACTCAACTGCTCCCCGGGTGCTGCCCCCTGCTCCGGGAAAGTGTGTTCACTGCCCCCTAGTGTTCACTGGTGTGTGTGTGTGTGTTTCACTGCATGGATGGGTTAAATGCGGAGGTCACAAATCAACCTCTCAAATCAACCCAGCACTCAAAAAATAACTAGCAAAATTGATCTGTGTATGAAAACCATGAAGCATCGTGGCTTCTGCTACAGACTGATAAAACCGTTTTCAGGTATTCACATGAATTACTTAATTTTTAACACTATTATAGATTATTTTATTTCATTTACCATCTCTTCTGATTGCTGAACCAACAACATGGCTGGTTCAAAAGATGGCAACAAAAGCAGCTTGGTTAAAGACAGACGTGATTATTCTCTGTTTCAGGTTCAAAACAGACTGGTGAGTCCAAAACACTAGTCAAATGGGGTACTAATGAAAAAAATATACAGAAAACAGACACTTTAAATTGAAGTTTCATATGTATAGCCATTACCTGAGCATTAATGCTTAAGCATTAAGTGGTAAGTCATGTTGACATTTACATTTACGGCATTTGGCAGACGCTCTTATTGGTGTAGCACGGACTGGCTGCCCAGACCGGGAATCGACCCCAGGTCTCTCACATGGGAGCCAACAATGTTACCACTGTACCACACCATCCACTGAACCACTGAATGTTACCACTGAACCACTTATCCGGACATCTGTCCAGCAAGAAATGTACCACAGCTACACATGTTAGTTAAATGCCTGGATTTCCCTTAAAGGAACGATTTCCCTAAAGACTATTTCAGTTCATGATTGTTTAATCATTTTTGTTGTTTGTACTTTAATCTGAATAAAAAAGATCACGATGCTAACATTTAAAACGGCTTCAGTTCTCTGTAGCACCAATAAAAACAAATGACCTATAGAAAATCTTTACAAAACAATCGCTTTAAAGACTGGTGATTTTTAAGCGTGCAGTTCGGAATAAACTGAGGAATTATCACACACACCAAGCATCTCCTCGTACTTCTCCACAAGGTTTAACACCACATGTTCTGCCAAGCTACAAACTTGTCCAGTTGGTACCTGATGATGAATGATAATTGAATTAATAATTGTTAACAAGGTAGTTTTTGTTGTACTTTTCCACTCCTACTCTCCTCCATCATTATCCTTGAAAGAAAAAAAAAAACAGAAAATGAAATCAAGACACCCAAAATTCTAGCAGCCATAAAATAGCGGGGTTTCAAAGGGGTTTAATACCAGCCTAATTCTCTAATTTACGCTTGAAGAATTAGCTGTACAGGTGAAAGTGAAGGCAGGAATGAGCTGGCTCAGTGCTGTACCTGCAGACAGTCTTGGCCGGGTTCGGGGAGTCTGCATCTCCTGGCGTGCATGAGGAAGCATGTGGTAGCGCTTAGCCTCGTTCACTAGGTCTCGGCAGGCCTCGGACGACTTGATCAGCTCCTCGTTGTCCACTACGTTCAGCAGGTAGCTTGGGTGAATAAACGGTAATCTCACTACTGCCAGCAACTCTGATATGTGCTGCAAGAGAATCAGACAGCAAAACGATTTACTCAATAGACTTCAATGGTTCAATCATAGCTGTTAATGTTCTGTGTATTATTTAATAATGTCCCACTCATTTATACTTAACTCAAAGATTTTTTTAGGTTTTACAAACATAATCATTATCACAGTCAAAAAAACATCTAACATCTAACATCTTTAATGTCTTCAGTGATACTTGGCTGCTTTAAATCCGGTATGCACACCATAATCTGAACTGGACATTTGTCTGTAATCATCATTACACTTTTTTTCACAATCACACTTTATTATTTAAGATTGTTTTCCAGTTCCTTGGTTCTTGTTGTTCTATCTTGGGCATTGCAGACGGCAGACACTCATGCATGTGTGTGCGTTGACCAGCTGTCTATGGGGACGAGCAGGTCTGATAGGAGTTGCTATGGTGAGGGGCTCAGTGAGCTGATGGCTTGTTTGTTCACAGTGGGGATCTATGGGATGTTTGCTTGCTTGGGTGTTCAGGGCTGTAAACACAAGCTGAACAGGGGCAGCAGTTCAGTTGACCTGCACACCCCGAGCTTACACACCGCCTCTGGTAAGGGCCTGTTCACACACACACATGTACTGTCATGACATCTGTGGCCTGTGTTCTCTTTTCAATCAGTGCACAAGCTCTTTGACAATTCCATGATAGCCATGTTCACTTTAGGTTCATTTGACATTTATACAGACAACACTACTGACATTTCCTTACAGTGCTCACAATATAGCAACCACTTCTCTTATACCTCCACATAACCGATTTACTAAGCATTCTGTTGTACGAAATATACAGGGCTAGAGGCCAGGTCTATGAAATGGCCTTGGAGCTATTTCATACAAGCTTGCCAAGTCTGGTCTGGACTTCAATCCTTGGTATTATTTACTAAAACACTTCCAAAAATTGCCCTTCGACTAAATGTTCTGGAGTTGACTCTCACAGAGCTGGTTTTCCAAAACAAAGTAAACAGCAGAAAGCATATTTAAACACAATGTGTGTGTGCAATCTTAATATAATGCGTTAATGCAAAAACTGGCTGGCAGTTCCAGGGCACAGGAAATCTCCCCCGTGTGTGAACAATTTGGGATTAGAGTTGGTGGTAGCTTTGGCACATGCATGCTGTTCTGAACATTCACGTCTGTTCAAAAAAAAAATGTTATCGCAATATGTCCATGTACCCACCAGAATGCACCCTCTCTGCTCTCCTTTCCCTTTCTTCTCCCTCTCCAGCCCTGCCAGTGCCGAGGCAGTGTTGTTCTAGCCAAACAGCTTTGGAATGGTTAGAGAAAATAATCTGCTCCCAAGCCGAGTCACCACAGGGGAGTAGGCGAGGGCTGTTACAGGCAGCGGGGGGATTTATACCCCCTCTCGTAAATTTGACTCACTAGAAACACTGATGCTTGTGAGCCCCCTTTTTCTGTTCCAGGCGATTATGTGATTACAATAAAATATGCAATCCCCCAGAAGGGAAGAGTAAACAAAGTGCCAAGGTTCTGTAAAGTGACCAGCTCCGGCCTGAAGGACAAGAATTAACGGCAGAGCAGGAAGGCAAATTCTGAATCTGATGAATTATAGATTGGCCCAGTTGGATCTCTTACAGACCCATCTGTGCAGTTATGACCCATGCAGTGGCCAGGTTGACTGCTTAAGGTAAAATTGGGAAAAGAAAAGCATAATGGAATGAGGTATTAAAGTTCAGAGTGTTCACTAAGCACTAAGAAATCTTGCGGTTTCATAGCTGCTTCAGCACAAAGCACTTTTAACACCTTGTAAAGCCATGAGCAATATTTGGGGCTGGATGTTATGGTCATAGACTGATATTGGTTTAACCTATCAATGTCAGGATGCAGAGCAGATTTTTTGGGTGGTATTTTTTTGTCAGCACAGCAGTTTTGACAGTAGTGTTACTAGTTTTAGGTGTTTTTCTTCCCACGGAACATTAACTCACGTCATAATACAGCAGACTATCCAATCCAGAAATGACCCTGATAGATGTGGCTCAGGTACAAGTCTATTCGGAGACATCCCTGGATTGGACACACTACTGGATTGTGACAGCAGACAGTCAACCAATAAGGTGGGTGAGTTTAGTGTATCATGCTGTACTACCCTGAAAATACAACACCACCCCAAAATCTGCTCTGAATCTTAACATTGCTAGGTTAAATCAGTCTTAATCCCTGACCATCACGTCCTGTCCCAAATATTGCTCACAGGATTCCAAGGAGCTAAACAGCATTACTGCTGACGCAGCTACACAACCTTAAGATTACGTCTTGCTTAGTCAGCAGTCTGAACGTATATATTGCTAATGCCTAATACCTCATTCCATTATGCCTTCTTCTTCCCAATTTGACCTTAAGCAGTCAATCTGATCACTGCATAATGGCAAAAATGGATCTGTAAGAAATCTCACTCACTGACTCACTAGCTATATAATATCTGGATATAATATCTGGTCAGTTATAGTCCTATGGTGGTAGGTCAGTCGTTGCTCAACCATAGAGTTTCTGAACAGAATGTTGGGGGTTCAAGCCTCAGCGCTGCTAAACTGCCACTGTTGGGCCCCTGAGCAAGGCCCCTAACCCTCTCTGCTATAGGGACACTACATTCTGGCTGACCCTGCACTCTGACCCCAACTTTCTAACAAGCTAACAATTAAAATAATTTCACAACGCTGCAATGTTTAAACAGACAGTTTTAACCCGATAAAACAGCCAGCAAATAAATTTACAATGTAAGTGCACAAGTGTACAATGACCAACGTGAGTAAATTTAAAAATGTTTATTATTAAATGTTTACTAATTACTTTTACTTTATTAGAATGACAGATGAATCTGAAAAGGCCAAAATCTTTATTGCTATAATTAGGCACCTTTAGCAGCCCACATATTTATGTTTTACAGTTAATATCAGCACTGCCGTCCTTTAATAAAACACTCGTTTAGAGTCCCATTAGGATCCATAAGTGACCAGTTAATAAGTTCCACAAAGATTTAGCTTTCACTATTTAATTGCTAGTCTGTATCATTTCATTTGGCCTGTAGCAATAATAGTGATTAATCTGTAATTAAACATAAGAACCTCCAAAACTTTTAACTGCTAATGTGTTTTTACTGCATCTCGTACCATTCAGCATAATTTACTACGGTTTCTCTGTGTATGTACACTCGCACACACCGTCTTATTGAACACTTTATACAGAGTTGGTCTCTGTGTCTGAATTCCTATTTTGCACAAGGCTCAATTTACCAATGACCTGACACCAACACTACACGAGCTGCACACACACAATCAATATTCTTGACACCGAGAGCCTTCATGGACCTATTCAGAACACTGTGAACGAGTGCTAATCCCAGCACCTCATACCAGCCAAGTTGTAAGTGTACTATTCTCTCTCCACTATTACAACTCTGGGGTATTTATCCCTGCTTTTAGCACTTGCTGGGAGCTGTTCAGGACCACAGGGGAGCAACACTGTCTCTCAGTCTGTGACATGACTGGAAGTGGTTCTCTCTCACTCACTAACACATTACCTAAGCTGCTTATCCAACCACTGGGTCATGGGGGATGCTAGACTCTATCCCAGTACTCACTGTGTAGAAGACAGAGAAATGCCCCAGACAGTTCACCGCAGGCTCACACAGACTCACACCTAGGGGTAATTTAGTATCTCCAATTTCCTTGCAGTGAGACAACAGTGCCACCCAACATGGCAGCATGCCACTTTGGCCAAGGTTGATCACTGAAATGGTGGAGAGAAATAGGAATGTGGATCCCGTTGGTGCATACCTGAGGAGCAAGCACACTGTGGGTTGACTAATCATACAGTAAAGCTTCAGGATTGCAGATGTGAGAAAGAAATTGAGTTCCAAGCAGTGAGGAAGACTAAAGGTGCACTATTAAAAGGTTATTCGTCTCCATTCTGTCTTGTCAATAGTCCAGACTGTGGATTGCTCATCCATATTCTAGGCGTCACTGGCCATCTAGTGTACGGATGCCCTAAGCAATGACTGCATATGCAGTTTTAAACAATGGATATCCATTAAGTGCGTAAAGGCATTTCTTCATGACTGGTCTGCTCGAGTTCACCAAAAGAAAGCAAATTTGTATTAAACTCATTCTCATTCAATATGGAGAAGGTATTGACTTACCAGTGAGAAAGGGCATGACTTTTCTATATCTGGCTCCCTCCCTCGCTCTTTCTTTTTCACACACTTACTCTCAGCTCCAATATTACTGGCACCCACAATGGGTAAAACCTTAATTTCACATTAAATATATATATACTAATTGTAACGTTCAATTAATGTAAATATATATTTTAAGAGAAATGAATAGAAACCACTTATCAAAAACAATTTTTTCTCTCCACATCCTCTGGGTCTTAGCTTCTCTCTTGTTGACTCAGTTCAAAAAGCTTCAGCCTGTGACCGAACCATTTTTGGGTGGATTTTGATGTTTGTATAGGAACGTTGTCCTGATGGAACTTCCAACCACAACACAGGTGTAACTTCTTGGCAGAGGCAGTAAGATTTTTATCTCTACCACACTTTCCAAATAGTTTGCTGGCCTGTTCTGTGGGAGATTAAGCTAATTTAGCACAAAAAACATAACCTTTTTAACCCATCTTTACCGAGGCTGCCAAAAATGTTAGCGCCGACATCTACACATACTCCCACGCATGAGTACATTCTGTGCACTTATGCTGATTACAAACATAACTGCCTACACACAAGCTGCGTACAGAAAAAAAAAGGGAGGACAGGTGAATATAAATGCCTTATTTGGCACCCCACCACCACCCCCCTCACACACACTTACACACAGGACATATTTTACACTGAGGTGGAGAATAATCCTTTTGACAGCATGCTGAGCAGATACGACACGAGTCAAGTTGTGAGCATGCTGGGATGCGTCACACAGATGAAAAATGCCCACAGAGCATTTTCTATTTCGTGCTGTCAGTGGGCACCACAGTTTCATCACATTGCCCCCATGTTGTTGTGTATAAATAAGACCTGCACAGAGAGACATTATTTTTGTTTCTTTAACTAATCTCAGCAAGGGAAAAATAAGGTGGCAAAAGTTTCCCTCACACACCCTTTAAAAAAGAGAGAAAGAAAACAGAAGACAGAAACTAAGACAAAAAGCGACATGAGGAGCCGGGGTTCAGCTGGCCTGCTGCCTGGAGCTCTGCTTCTGAACCGTACGAGTACAAAGGAGTTAGAGCAATGAAGACACACAGCACTGAAGCTAGCCAGGGTCTGTAACATATCTCCTTTTTCTGTCTTTCTTTCTCTCTACATCACAGCTGCTGATCAAACCCCTGAGCTTTACACCAGTTTAGTGACGGCTCACTTACCACATGTGGCTCTTCTTATCCTATTGACCAAATTTATATTGAAATCTGCTCCAAAAATCAATACATATTCAATAACATTAGCTCTGAAAAACCCTTCATAAGGCATCTCTGAAAGTCTGCAAATCCGGAAACGTCTCCAGTTTGACTATCGAATGTCAAACAGGTCTCCTCCAGCTAATAAGTATTATCGTGCTGGAACACGGAGCGCATATCAGCGGTGGCACATCCATTGTTATTTTACAGCGGCTGAATTAGATGGACCTTCATTTAGTGAATACCGATTCCTCGTCCTGTACAAACCATCATTAAGCTCTCCTTTCAGCCACATATTAGATCTTCCTTCAAAAGACATGCTATTAATCAAACCCCATTGTCCTGCAGCCTTAGCAAGTGAGATAAAGGGGTGGCCGAAATTGGCCGGGGCACCGCTTTAATGGGCCCGCTGGTAGCATGAGGGGCCAGTCTAATTGAACACACATGGCCTGTGCTGCGGACCCGGAGTAAAGAGTGAAAAGAAAGGATCGTGTTTTTGTAGTGATCTTACTCTCTGCCTGCTTGGCTCCCACGATACCACGAGTGAGATTACTGCACGCACGGCACTCCTGGCTGCACGGTGGGATTTTTACTCCATTAGCCAGGGCTGAGATACACTGAAGCTACTGTTTATTTCTTTCCATTTATGTGTCAATACAGTGAAGTATTAATAATATGTAAAGTAAGGTTATGTGCTGGTCAGTTGTATAAAATATCTGTAAACACATACGGTATATATATATATATATATATATATATATATATATATATATACACATATATACACACACAAACCGGATTCCAAAAAAGTTGGGACACTAAACA
>JAOVVF010000034.1:865617-875911 GCA_028565595.1 Duopalatinus emarginatus | reverse complement strand
GTTTTTAACAAGTACTTTTAGCATAACATGTGTTCACCATTTTAATTGTAACATTTCACTTTTAAGCCTTATTCATTAACACAGATGTAAAAAATGCGATTAATCGCAGTTAACTATATGAAATTATGAGATTAATTGTGATTAAAAATTTTTATCGTTTGACAACCTAAGTTTTAACCCCTGCTAAAAAAGCTATAGCTTGTGAAATGCGTTTTATGCTAGCAAAGGTAAAGCAGTTTTAGCTGCTTGAGTAATTATTTAAACCACGGTGTAACACATTTGAAAGGAAATGAAGAAGTACTCAGATGGATAAGAATTAAGAAAACAGGCAGCATGATTTATTTAGTTTAAAAGTATTTGACAGCTGAACAAGTTCTTTTGTTACAAAAGCAATTATTCCGCTTCAATTCAGATAAGCTTTTTTTATTATTATTATTTTAAATGAACCATACTGAGTCCTGTTAAAGTGGACCTGAAAGAGATCCAGCTGACAATGGCCTCAGTGCTACACAAGACAGGTCTCTTTCTGAAAAGTTAAACTAGAGGACATTTCAGGCCACTTCCTCTTCATACAACTCCGTTACCATTACTCAATTGGGAATAAGTGTGGAATCATTCAGAATGGTTGCTTAAAATGATGTTATCATTTATAGACTGTAGCACTGGCTGATGTGATGGGCTGGGGCAGACAAATGTAATGCATACACTAAATATATTCCACCCAGACTGCTCACTAATAGTATTACACAATAACTATTGTTCCTGTCACTGACACAATACTATAATTATTGTTGCCTTACAACTTAAGCTCTATAGTATAATTAGTAGTGCCACAGTGGTTTTAAGAGCTTATCGGTCATGTTGCTACTTAACACTGCTGACCTTGTTGTTGGATCACATGATCCCATGGTAAGCCAAACGAGTTGTTTTCACTGTTAGGTGAAAGAAAACTGAGGTTATAGACGTACAGAAAGCAAAATGTAAAGCGGACTTAGACCACTTTGTTTTCACAATACACAAATCAAATGGATGACAAAAAGGCCACAAATTAATCACAATTATCTATAATCCGAGAACAGCAAGTATTTTAAATGACAATGTAGGAAAAAAAACAACATAAGACTGCCATGATAAGCAATACTGTGGTCTTGCTGTAGACAGTAACACGGGCATCAACATGCTCTTATTCAGGCCAAGCTTGATAGTCTGGGTTTAACTGGGTGGGATTTTCTCCATAAAAAGACGCATGAGGCTCGGTGGGAAGTGGGGAAAGGTGCCTTCCAGCACAACAGCAGCATGGAGCTTTGTATACCGCAGCACACTGCCGATTGTTAACCACACACAGACAAAATGTCTGCCGTCTGCCAACCAAAAGTCTACAGAGAATTGCATGAATGCAGGTGGGTTTTAGGCAACAGACTGAAACAATGTTCGAAAACACCATTTTCAATTATTTTACAACATGCTTTATGAAAATCATCCAATTTCATTTAATCTGTTTTCTTCATGGATGCCCAGTATATCCAGGCTTTGTTTAAGGGTGAATGTATATCTCCTAACAAACAAAAATCTAAAGGAAGTAAAAGTCACTGATTGCGTCAGTGACAGACACAAAGACCTAAAATACCACCTGATAATCTGACGTCTAAGAATGATGATGTAATTTCCCCAAGAACATTCACTTCGAAAAAGCTTTTTTGTTATGTCCAATTACCGGCAGGCAGAAATAGCCTCATTCTGTTCCTGTCCCAGGTTTGTCAATAGATACACAAAAAAAACAGGTCATTAAAATGTGAAAAATACTCAGTCAAATGTGTGGTGAGCCTGAGGCTCTTCCCTGAAGGTTCAATAAACACATCCACATCATTTCTTCCTCAATGCACAGGTAAAAAAAAAGCAGATTAATAACTTCTGATGTAAATGTAATTTACATTTTCTGTAGAACGCCCAGTGTGTGTTTGTCTCTGTCTGTGTGTTGTTCACTCACCTACCATCTCACTGCTTCACTGCTGCAGACATGCAGTCAGGTGCCAGACGAGCAGACAGGCACAGACATGCGAATGCTTCCTACCCCTTTAGTCTTCCTCTTAACGTCTTCTCATGCTCTTTTCTCAACACTGAACACTATTCATTTTATTTCCTGTACCGGAGGTTTAAGCCATACTACAGGCTTCTAAATTGAAAACAGAGCTTCTAGTCACAGTCTGGTGGTTTTTCTTTTATTTTAGACTTTTACAAATGTGAAAGGTGGTAGGATTTTCTAATAGAAATCGGAGACTAAAGACACTTACTGAATCATCTCCACTGATATATTATCACTCCTGCTACCCTATCACACCCATTCTCACACTGAACTGGTACAGCAGACAGTTCCATGCAAGGACACTAACAGAAATGTCACCTTTATTACCCTAACAATCACACCGTAGGGGTGCAATATGTGGTATGTGAAGTGAAAGCTTAAAACCTGTGTGTAATCGGGCTCACATTGGAGTCTTCTCACATCACGTTTTAACTTCAAGCTCTCAATCACGGTGCATATAAATTCACCACCTCATGCTTTAAAACGAAATTATGCTGACAGACAGATCAGACGGCGAGGCCGGTAAAGATGACATAAAAATAAATCAAGTCCTAGATGCTGCGAAAACAACATTATAAAACAACACATGGGTGGAAAAGCTACAGAGCCATAGCATGGCCCTTAAACATCCCTGGCTGTACATCCTTGTACAATTGGTGCAATAACATGCAAATGGAAAAAGTTCATGGAACCACAACTAATTTTCTCTGGACAGGTGAACCACACACCATTTCACAACATGCTCCAGACTAATGATAAAAAAAGGTAAAGAAGAAACCAGCAGTTACCAGAAAGGATGTGCAGGACAGCCTGAAAACAGCAGGAATAAAAAGTAAATAGAAACCAATAAGCTGTCCACTCCTACAGCTCACACAAATGTCCTACAGAAAGAGATCTGCACACAGGCATCTACGCAAATCCTTAAAAAAAAACGATAATTGGCTGTAATTCAGCTTGTGAAATTTGAATGAATGAATGAATGAATGAAAGTGAACTATTTTGCCTTACTGTGTTTGCACACAGTAGGAATGTGACCTCCGCATTTAACCCATCCATGCAGTGACACATCAGTGAACACTAGGGGGCAGTGAACACACTTGCCCGGAACGGGGGGGCAGCCCCAAACCACGGCGCCCGGGGAGCAGTTAGGGGAGTTAGGTGCCTTGCCCTGGGTGGGGATCAAACCCGCAACCTTCTGGTCACGAGACCGGTTCCCTAACCACTAGGCCACGGCTGCCCCATTAAAGAATGAAGTGTTATGTGTATAATCCCAAGGACACCACAGCCACAGTGAAGTAGTGGAAGTAAGCGCTGCAGACAGTACTGGGGCTGTATATGCCACTGAAGGAAACAGGAATGATGTGAAATACTGGACAATTAGATTGACTTTATTTACGGCAGAACCCTGAAACTTCATGAGGATATTTTGTTAAGAGAAATGGCTCTAAAGTGGAAAATAATACCGGAAAAAAAAACAACTAATTACTTATCACTGTATTTGGAAACAACAGCTTTGGATTAAAGTACTAATGTTCACTTGTGGTGACTGAATACCTATTTACCTACTAATTTCAATTTTCAAACATGTCCTTGATTATGTTTTCATTCAGTTATAATTACAAAGGTAAAAAGACATTATGTTCATTTTACATTATGTTTATGGCATTTGGCAGACTCCTTTAGCCAGTGCAACTAATATGTTGTTATAAATATGTGTATACATCTAAAACCTTTTAGCAAGTTGGGCCTGGGCTCAATTCCCTCCCTGGGTGGCCAAGATTCTTTCTGTGTAGAGTTTGCATGTACTTCCTGTGTCCGTGTGGATTTTCCTTCTACAATCCGAAGATATGCAGTCGAGTGAATTGCTCCAAGGTGTGTGAGTATGTGTCTTTCCTGTGATCGACTGGTGACTTGTCCCAAGTGCCTTTGCCCAATACGCACTAGGATGGACTCCAACACATTTACATTTTACATTTACATTTACAGCATTTGGCAGATGCTCTTATCCAGAGCGACTTACAAGGTTACTTGTATTACAGGAGGCCAACGTAGTGTTAGAAGTCTTGCCCAAGAACCCTTATTGGCTGCCCAGATCGGGAATCGAACCCAGGTCT
The DNA here is from genome assembly GCA_028565595.1 of Duopalatinus emarginatus. Lineage (NCBI taxonomy): Eukaryota > Metazoa > Chordata > Actinopteri > Siluriformes > Pimelodidae > Duopalatinus > Duopalatinus emarginatus. The sequence goes on along the minus strand of JAOVVF010000034.1, from coordinate 871,714 downwards.
CTCAAATGGAAACCCAATGATGTTACCACTGTACCACACCAACCACTACCTGCCAACACCCTGCCACCCAGTAGTAAAATAAGTGGCTTAGATAATTAATGACTGAATGCATTTGACATGGATATATGCACTGGATGTATATTACATAACTAAACCAAGACTGTCTAAATACTTCACAGTGTAGACAGACAGAGGAAACAAATAATTCATGAATGAGGTAAATGGTAACAGCATGTTTCCTGAGTTCATTTTACATCAAAGGTGCCTGCATAACTCATAACTGCAAGGAAATAAGCCTATTAAGGTATGTGTATCCAACCTGTCAGCGACTAAATGTTATCCAAGCTGAATCTCAGATATATAGCAGAGAGATTTTAAATAGTAATGTGTCCTTCTTGGCACTTACAGACGTCTATGATTTATAAGCAGTCGGGATAAAATACCAGAAATGCATTTACTGTCCCCATCACGCTAGTGAAGGTCTGGCAACTACACAAACAATAACGTTAGATCATTATGGTAGTCTCATCGACTTCACCTTGATTTGTGAAATCAATAAACCTAAATATGCTACGTTCAGCAGCTGAGAAATGCTTTAACTTCGCCTCCAACTGGACTAATAAAGTCTGGAACAGTTTAATCAGGCTCAGTGGCAAAGCTAGTAATTAAATCAATTGTAAAAACCGTGGAAAAGGTCGGAGAGATGAATATCATTCTGATCATTCACACAGAGGAACTGCAAGTCTCATTAGTGACATAAATTGACTGAGATGTTATCTGGGAAATTGCACATTGGTAACATATTAGAAATATGAATTTCAAACGCAGCAGTGTTTTTCTAAGTATATTTATTAAATCAAAGATTTGGTTAATTTGCAGAATTGACAGTAAGATAAGATGTAATTTTGTTTGCATTATTAGCTTTGCAGTTTTCACTCCCACTAAGGTGTAAAACTTATTTGTTTGCTTTTATTAATTTTTTATAAATAATAATTCCCAACCAGACAAACAGGGTTTGTTATCATATCCACTTGCAATACTTATGGGAGCTCTAATGAACTCAGGCACAAATGAAACCATGCTTCCTGAAAATTGACTCTGTATCACAAGGATGCCATGTGAAACACACAAACACAGAAATATTAATGCGAACAAATGCTGCTGGGATGACGCAGCCGAAGTAATAGACCAAATTAATGGCCGCACCCAGCCATGGTGCTGGTGTTATCCCAGTCATTTGGTGTGCGGTAATTAGTGCATGCCTGTGTTCTGCTGAGATTCCCATCTAATGGAGATGCAGCAGCCAGAGCGGACGAGCAGGACACTGCCTGCAAGAGTAGTCCATGAATCTGCTTCTCCGCCTGGACTTTTCTAAGAGTCATTAAGCGTCTTTAAATGAGGTCGTTAAAACAGATGAAATGAGGCGGTATATTCTAGTGCGAATGCGGTGACATGGCGACTGTTCCTCAATGTTACACACTCGAGTGGGCCATCAATCTGAACACACAGGAGGCTAATACCCCATGGCAACAATGCATGGGGTAAGAGTCAAGGATATAAAATGCCTATAAGCAGCCTCATTATCTTGCAATAACTCCAAAGTAGAAATATTTGTTTCAGCTGCATAGACCATGATACTGGCCATTCGGTATGTGAGAAAAATCTAGAGCAGATGCTCTTTCACGTGTGCTTTTCAGAAAAACTTGGCAACCTGCTGCTGCACCTGTCTCTGCTGTAATGAGAATCAGATATTACTCTGGGGGTGTGCCGAGTTTCCCTGGGGAGGCTGGGGGGGATGCGACAGCCCTTGAGGAGTGGGCGATTGATAAAAGTCATGACATGCCTGGAAGGGATCTAATGGAACCGCAGGAGACTGTGTGGACAAACTGAAGTCCTCCTACCATTTAGCATCATGACACAAACATCATTCATTCACTTGCACCTGCAGGTCACCATTTTTCTAGTGATCTAGTGATCAAACAATGCCGTTTCCAATAGCAGTGTGCTTATAAACACTGCATTTAATGTTGAAAATGTTGAGCGAGAGGAAAAATCTGTATAATGAACATTTGTTCACAATACAAGCCCAGCTCTGTCTATGTTCAACATTTGTGGTGAGGCGTGCACAAATGGTCGAGTCTGAATTTGGACTGAATCTGGAATTTAGTCTGGAACCTTGACTAAAATCATGCCGTATAATACACTAAAATCTTATGGGTTTTACTGGCTGTAAAATATAATGGTGGATCAATGGCGCTTCAGGGGGTTGGCAGTCCAGAAGCTCTGATGAAAGCTAACTGCAGTAAGATTTTTGCTAGCAGGACACTAATCCTACTACTGGGTCACAGAGGGTGCTGGTAGCTATGCCAGTGCTCTTTGGGGGCACTGGACAGGACAGGACAGGTACATCACAGGTAAGACACACACATACACATTTAAACACATTCACACCTAGGGGCGATTTAGTATCTCCAGTTCACCTGACTGCATGTCTTTGGACTATGGAAGGAAACTGGACATAGGACAGGCCGGAAAATTTAAGGCCAGGAAGGTTTAGCCCACAACTGGCTGTTCTCTGCCAAGAAGTTGAAACTTGTCCCTAGATGGATCTTTCAACCAAGTAATAACCCCAAACATTTTTCCAAATCCACACTGAATTCTTTGCATTGTTCTCTCTCTGTGGTCTGAATTGAAGAGGGCAGAACTAAGAACATGAACCCTCGAATCCAGAGGCTGTATAAAGAGGATCCGAGATCCCTCGACAAATCTTATTACACATTACAGCAAGAATCTCAGTGCTGTTCTTTCCTCCCTGGAACGTTTCAAATATTATTGTAGCAGTTACAATATTATGGGCGGCACGGTGGTGCTGCGGGTAGTGTGTGTGCTACACAGCTCCAGGGATCTGTGGTTGTGGGGTCAAGTCTCGCTCTGGTCTTTGTCTGGAAGGAGTTTGGTATGTTCTCTCCATGTCTGCATGGATCTTCTTCAGGGGCTCAGAAACACATACTGAATTGGCTGTGTTAAATTGTGAGTGTGAACGTGTGTGTGATTATGCCGTTTGGAGGTATTCTGTCTTGTGTTCATTGATTCTGGATGGGTTCCTAACAAAGTGTCCGTGACCCTGACGGACAAAGCTTTTTGCAGAATCTTATTTTTTCCCACTTGAAATTAAAATTGTGCTTTAAAATGCATGTGTTGTGTATTTTAATATCTATTTTTGCTCACCTTATTGCAAAATCTCAATAATTCTTCAACCGACTGAATGCTAGCATGATATTCAATAAAATCCCTTTTACTGGATTCATTTACATCAGGACAGTTTAGCTGGAGCAGCCTTACAGGTTCAGGTTACATTTGACCCTACCTGAATGATTTAAATGAAAACAATCATTTAAATGTTTTTCTCCTTGCTGTTACAGTGTTATAAATATTAATGCGTTTTTCTTACAATGAATAAATCAAAATGCCAGCGCCTAAAGCGGGAAGGTATTATCTTGTAATGTTACCTCAGCCTCATTCCTGAAGGGCACAGTGTCGGACTCCTTCAAAGGGACAAAAAGAAAGAGAAAAATGAGCTTGACTGAGTTCCAGCAGGTCAGGCCTACAGCAGTGACCACACATTTAAGCTTATAATACAGAGGCCATGTGGTGAAAGAAATATTAACCAGCCACTAATAAGTCCAAAAACCTCATCTTGTTTCATTCCTTTGTCATGTTAATATATTTCATTTTAAAAGAGATAACAGTATTGTCTGTGTGGCTAAATATATATGTAAATTGTACAATGTTTCTGATCATTAAAGAAGTTTTAACATTTAAATCCGTAATTTACTATGATAATGATTATATAGAGTTCTGTCATGGACAAGCTTCATTCATTTAAAGAAAAAATACAAATACAGCTTTAGAAAGCTAAAGATCTGCTTTTATTCTTCACTCATATTATTACAAAACCCAAGCATTATTCCAGAGGCTTACTTTCCATTAAACCTTTTCCTATCATGCATTTTCCACACCGACTGTGACCTCATAAGCATTTTAGGTCCCCGTTCCTGAGGCAAGGCCTGATTTCTTAGTATAGAGCGTATTGTACAGGAGAACCCCAACTAGAGATCGACCGAAAAAGTTTTTTTTTAAACCGATGCCGATGTCAATATTTAGAGGTCAGAGTCAGCCCATGGCCGATCTGTGCTGCCGATATTTAGGGCCGATTTTTAGGGTCGATATCTTAAAGTTTTCCCCTTTATTCGCATGCTAAAAAATCTCACTAATAATCGGTGGATGCACAACATTTCTGAACTTAACATCATTTATTGAACACTGACTTGAACCGTCTCTCGAATCTTACTTTTGTGCGCTTAAATATTTAACCAAAGTTAACCAAACAATATCGATACACTGACCAAATATAAACATAAAAAACTGTCAATCATTTACATAAGTATAAACTTAATGTACATTTAAATAAAACAAATACAATCAACAGAAATCAATTAAGCTGAAAAATACAATATAAATACAATAAAAATATATATATAAAAAAATAAAAATTACTGGTGCTGCAAACACACTTGCAGCAACCAGTAACATTTGTGTTTGGTTTAATGAACATGTCTGACACCCGACACAGAAAATCTAAAGTATTCCCAATATCACTGAATCACTCACAGTAATACCTGACTTTAAATCGGTGCTTCTGAACACAAATATCGGCCGATGCCGATATAGTAAAGAATCGCAAATATCGGGGCCGATATATCGGTCTATCTCTAACCCCAGCTCAATCAAAAAAATAACAGCCTATCTTGGAGAATGACCTTCCCTTCTGTGTGTCCCCATCGCTGCCTAGATGTACTCAGTATTTTATAGCAAAGTGAAACACACATGACTGTTTTCCTCTTTGCCTACAACGTCCTACGTTGTAAATCTTGCTAAATAATCTCATAATGTTCTACCATAAAATCACAAGCCAGCGATTAAACATATTAATTAACTCCATTAATAATAGCCTCTGCACAATCGACCATATTCAGAGTTCAGTTAAATGTGCACAGTTAATACAGGCATGGTGTAATGGTTAATCTGCCAAAAAAAAAGCTACAATGAACCTCTCATATAAACAAAACATGTAAATCGAACCATTAATTATCACACAGATTAGTGCACTTTTTAATTTGTGTTGAACCAGTTAGCATCAGATGCAATATACAGTTACTACTGAAACTGAATCAGACCTTAAAAAAAAATACTGGACAGTTCATAGCCACAAGCCAAGGCTGATTTATCATCTGCTAGTGTCAGAGAGTTGTGTGAGGTTTGTACAGTTGGGTCGAAGTTTGGGCTGGAGCAATTCTGACATTGAACCCAAACCCATTTTTCTTGTGTGATAATCTTGCAGCTCGAGAGCGGAGCAGCAACACTGTCTGACAACTTCATGTCACCACAGTAAGTCACACTGAAATCAAGGCTGTAAATACACACAGACCCGCACACACAAAATGCCTGAATCAGATAGTCTATAATAAGGACCAGATTTTAGGGGATAAAATGATGATTTGCACTTATTGGATATGATGAGAGTTTGGTCAGCTCATTTTTTAAACAGTGGACATATCTCCTTTATAGGAGAGTGCATCAGATTAACCATAACATCTGGATTATTTTAATTCGACAAAACAATATTGAAAATTATAATCTGCGTAATCTGAATTTGGTCTTCGGAAATAGACTGTATTTTCGGTCTTTGCCTTCAAGTCCATAATTTTTGGACTTGGTTAAATATAGAATACAGTGTGTGTGTGTGTGTGTGTGTGTGGATCACATGTGGAGCTAAACACTGAACTACGAACTACCTGATGGATATGTTGAAGGGTGAAGAAGAAGACAGTGTGTGACAGACACAGTATGTGATACAGACATGAACATGAACATAAACTAGGGCTGTCAAACAATAAATTTTTTTAATCGCGATTAATCTCAGAATTTCATATAGTTAATCGTGATTAATCTCAGAATTTCATATAGTTAATCGTGATTAATCTCAGAATTTCATATAGTTAATCGCGATTAATCTCAGAATTTCATATAGTTAATC
>JAOVVF010000034.1:854827-864832 GCA_028565595.1 Duopalatinus emarginatus | reverse complement strand
AAGTATGCGATTTCAGACGCAGCCTTACTCTTACTGAAGCAGCGCGCGACAAGCCTCAACATGAACTACGGGTGAATAGCAGGGCCAAATTAGAATTTGCGTTAACGGCACAATTTTTTTTTTTTATCCCGATAATTTGAGATCGCGTTAATGCGTTATTATCGCGTTTAGCCCTAGAATAAATCAGTATGAATAAAACATTTGAAAAAGTGAAAGTGATGAAAGTGAACTATTTTGCCTTACTGTGTTCTGCACACAGAAGGAATGTGACATCCACATTTAACCCATCCGTGCAGTGAAACACACACACCAGTGAACACTAGGGGGCAGTGAACACACTTGCACACAACAAGGGGCAGCCCCAAACCACGGGGCCCAGGGAGCAGTTAGGGGAGTTAGGGGAGTTAGGTGCCTTGCTCAAGGGCACCTCAGTCGTGTCTTGCCCTGGGTGGGGAACGAACCCGCGACCTTCTGGTCACGAGACCGGTTCCCTAACCACTAGGCCACGGCTGCCCCCCCAAACATTTCTTGGTGGGTGGAAAACAATTTGAGTGTGGGATGGTGAGGTTAGTTCCAAGGAAATCACAGAGTTTAAGTGTGAGCTGAGGAATGATCCATATGTCCTGGGGTATTATCGATCCTTCCTGAGGAATTATCGGTCCATCTTGATCTGCTGCTCGATTTTATATAGAGGAAAAACACTTGTGAAGAAAACTTCACTGGTCTGCCACTGTTGAGCTCCCACTGTTTGACTTAAAGTTGCAACAAGTGTGTGTGTGTGGAAATAATAAAATCGTTCCTAGCATAGAAGAGTTTCAGCTTGCAAGTGGGAGAAATAATGGTAGCAATCATTTGGTATACTGATACACTATGATATGTTTTGAAAGGTGCCTCCTGACTGTAGATGCACTGCACCACAGCTGTACACTCAACTACTCTCGTATAAAAGCTACAGACGTTATATCCATCTGTAACTTTTAATAAACTCACACGGTCCAGATTCCCAAAATACACAAGGCTGGTGTGTGGTCTTGTAACAGTAATGTTGCTGAAAACCTCCGGTCTCCAGTTAGTGTTACTGACTGTGTGATGTTTCGCATGTTCTGTTCACACTGGTTCCTCTGGTTCTCCAGTTTCCTGACCGGCAGGGCAACACTCAAAGTTCCCCTAAGTGTGAATGAGTGTGATAATGTGCATGTGTGTGTATGGCGTCCCAGTGTTCCTAGGATAGGCGCCAGATTCCCGCACCTGACCAGGATAAAGCGGTTACTAAAGACAAGCTAGACAATAATTCATCATTTAATATCATAAACCAGTGGTCAGACTGGCCATGCAATATCTCTCTTTGATCATTTTACCTCTCAGGATCACTTTATTACCGTGAATACTTTACAGAAAACACTTAAGAAAAAAACTCGGAGAATTTAATTCACGATAAGGAGAAAGTGGGATCTTCTGAACAGCATTCATCAAAAGCATTTATCAAGGATACAGTAAAGCTCATTACTCATAGGCAAGGCATGAAGCAGAAGTGGAAACGTACACCGCACAAAGCGGAGAGAAATGAAAGGTTATCGCGCTTGTTTTAAAAATATGGTATGCACCAGCTACAAGGGCACGATCAAATATTTCTACACTCCGAGTTCAATTACATTATGACCTTTAAACATAGACTCCATGATTCCTGCATACACAGTGATGAAAAGGAGAAGAGCACCAGATAGTGTCAGTGCATGAATACGCTATATACAAGAGTGAGCTGACACACAAATAAGACCCCCAGAGAGGCCACAAGCTGTTTGCTTTTCTGTTGCCACAAACTGAGATATGACTCATAAACTTGGCCCGGTGTTATAGTGTGGTCTATCTCTAACAATACCATGCAGAGCGAGCAGAGGAAGTGATGTAGAGTAGATCTGAATGCATCTCTGTGTTTCCCGTACCAGACGTGTAGGTGTGGGTGTGTCGTGTGTATGTGGGTAACTGAAGGTGGTGCACTGTGTCTTCCTTTGTGCAGTATTCTTTAGACCTCACGGCACTGAACACACAAATTCGTGACACTTGGAAAGCCTCAGCATGCAGCCTGGGGCAACGCTGGAAAAAAAAAAAAAAAAAAAAAAATCCAGGCGTATCACTGCTATCCTTCTATTTAAGCACTCCTGTGTGTAAACCCATCATCCTACTTTATTGTCTTTATACAAACAGACACACCGGTGGAAGGGACCAAAAAAGAAAGATGTCTAGGGTTGGATTCACATGTGACATATACAGGACTGCTATTTTCACATAAAACACAGAAGACTGAAGAAGTGCACTGAAGGATATGACAGCCCACGGTGAGACACAGCCCGAGACTGAAAGTGATTTGTAACTGGAAATACAGGTCAATAATTGCTGAAGTTAATGTGTGCACTTTCTAATAGAAGACCACAAATCCCCAGGAGTGCTCAGTAAAGCTGAGCAGCATTTAAACGACACACTCATAAGACAGCTGTATTACCTCAGCTAGCAATGGAGAGATGATTGGAGACAAAGAGACGCTGGCAAAAAAACTGATACTCTTCAAATATTAATTTATAGGCATATAACATTTAATCATACCTAAAAATCAGACATCAGCAGAGTGTTTATTCATACTGCTTTTTAGGAAGAACTACGAAATAATACGTTATGTAAGGAATAACACACAACAGACCATGCATGTATACGAAACACTCCACACCAGGATGGTGTAATGCGACACAGTACAAAGCAGGATCTCCCAAAATAATTATTTTTGTATAACTGCATGGTCTGGACTGTGTTATTTCACTCTGTGATTTGTAAGACGGTCCTTTTCTCACCTTTTCCATCATTTTAAACTACGGTTCTGTACTGTAACTGGAGCTAGCTAACAGTCGTAGGAATATTGATTAGCCTTTACCTAATTATTTACCTTCAGTGGTCAGTGACAACCACTACTATAGCTTTAGATTGATTGCAATTTTATTGTTTTGTTTTTTTTACAAAGAAGCAAAAGCAAGACAAAGAATCTGTTTAAAAACCTAGTGTCCTCTCTAGGAAAAATTTTGAATTTTTGGTTTGTCAGTAACAACTGAACAGTTTTCGGCGCACTGGTTTAAAAAGGCCTGGGGGTGACTCTGTTAGCTTATTAATAATCTGTCTTCTGAAGTTTAACATCAGTTAGAATTCCTCTCTACTCTAGTTAGGCAGAGGGCAGCAAAGCAACTCACCAGGATTTGAGACAGACCCAACTTTAAAAAAATTTTTATTCATTTATTTATTTGTCTATGTTTGTGCAGTACATGTTTGTTATCTGTGAAATTTTTGTTCCTGCTCAGTATTAATGAAGTTCTCTCCATCCACCCATCCATCCATTCATCCATCCATATATCCATCCATCCATCCATTTATCCATCCCTCTGTCCGTCCATCCATCCATCCATCTATCCATCCATCCATCCGTCCATCCATCCATCCACCCATTCATCCATCTATCCATCCATCCATCTATCCATCCCTCTGTCCGTCCATCCATCCATCCATCTATCCACCCATCTGTCCATCCATCCATCCATCCATCCATCCATCCATCCATCCATCCATCCACCCATCCGTCCATCCATCCACCCATCCATCCATCCATCCATTTATCCATCCCTCTGTCCGTCCATCCATCCATCCATCTATCCACCCATCCATCCATCCGTCCATCCATCTATCCATCCATCCATCCATCCATCCATCCACCCATCCGTCCATCCATCCATCCATCCATCCATCCATCCATCCATCTAAGTAAAGAAAGAGTAATTACCATGGTTGCCATTTCCATGGTTAAATATGAGTCAACAGTTCTGGTTAAAAAATCAGAAAAACTTTACAGTCAGCTAAAACCTCAGTAGGAATTTCCGGAAGCACATTTAAAGCACCACAAAGCAAACACTACCATGGTCTGCTTCTTTCGCTGAGATGCACAGCTGCAAGTTTGAATACTCAAAATTGATGCACAGAGTGTACTTAATGGAGTGTATGATTCCATCGCCTGTCAAAATATATCAGTGAATGAGAATACTGAAATTATAATTATCTGGGTCTATGTGTATATATTATATATATATGCAGTATTAAGGGAAAGCCTGTCGTAGTTTTATAGTTGATCCCATTCTCAATTTAGCAGCAGATTTGTGTAGCCCTGACCCAGATAAATCATTATTGAATATTTAAAACACTTTTTAAATATATGTGGAGAAAAAAAGCAAATAAGATTGCAAAAGTGCTCAAAGGCTTGAAACACATCAGCCATCTTCCCTATAAAACATTTGAGTGTTATTAGAAATACGTGTTTAAATAATGTGGGAAACACATCAAGGACATCATATGTTAAATCAGTATTCAATCAGGTTGTGGATTTTCATGTTTTTGTCATTACCACTTATCTAATTTACTCTCTATAGATTTTTTTATGAGATCTGATATCAATATTACACTGTGAAAATGGAAAAATGGTTGTGACGGCTGCAAAACAAATCGCGGGTTTATGTTAATGTGTTTGTTCTAGTCTGTTATTATATAGGAAAACGTGACTGCTGAGAAAATAACTGCTTATAGCTGCTGTAACATGCTGTAAGTCCTGGTCATGACCTGTTCATGGATGTTCCATGACCTTAAACATAACTATATATACATGAAAGTGGACACAGAGGAACGTGACCCTCTCATTTAACCCATTCATGCAGTGAAACACACACACACTTCAATAAACACTAGGGGACAGTAAACACTTGCCCGAAGCGCGCGCTTGGTGGGGTGTGGTTGCGCTCAGGGGTGTTGGGGCAATCCCAGACCACAGCGCCTGGGGAGCAGTTGGGGAGTTGCCAGTCATGTCTTGCCCTGTGATGGGATCAAATCACCTTCCGGTTCTCTAAGCACTAGGCCACGTCTGCCCCCGAAACTTATAGCATGATTTTTATTCAATGATTTCTGCATTACTGAGTCAGTACAAAAACTGAATTATATCTTTCTGTAATAATGTTAAAAAATGTTACAGGAAAATGCATGTAAAAAAATTTAAACCAACCTTGCGTTGAATGCAGATATCGAATTCGTCTGTGTGTACAAGCACAGTGGTCAATGAAAACTTTCACATGAATTTACTTACTTTGTTTATTCTAGCTTGTTACAGTGCATTTATGCATGAGGAACACTGAATGTCTGACAGACTGTAATTATAACATATTTGTGCCAATTATTTCTAAACCTTGTGATTTTGTTGAACATGACAACATTGACTGACGATGCAGAATGTACTGTTCTTGGTTGAACATGCTGCAAATAATAATAATAATAATCTTAGCAACTAAAATATCATGAATATATCATATCCTGAATATATCCTGGGTACATCTATTAAATAACTCTGATCATGAAATTAATCTAAAATAAAATAAAGATTATCCATCCTGATTTGTCTGGAATTTTTTATTTATTTCCTTCTAGAAATAAATGCTTAAAATTTCAATAACAAGTAATAAAAATATTAGAAAATAAATGTCAAGAAATAAGTTTAATAATAATATATTTGGTTTATAATAGGCACATAATAAGTTTTTGCATAAAGTTTCACTTTCTAATAAGACCATCACAGCCCAGGGAAATGCATGATTCTTAAAAACCCTTAACATTCACTGAGGCAGATTAAAGACTATAAAATCATGGTCAGTTGGATATTGATTCTAATCTGTAAACTGACTCCAGATACACTTTAACAATTCGTCACTAATGCCAGTGGGAGCATCCACTTGAAATGTAGACAAACGAGCCCAGCGTCTCTAAAGCCCACCGTCGCCTGGCATTAGTCACCATGTAGCAGCAGGAGGGCAGTTCAATCACTGTGGCTTGGCTTTCTAAACCAAATGGATGCTGTGTATTCAGGCAGCCCTGCGCCTCCGATTTGATACCATTTTTTACGAGGAAAGTAATTAATGAGGCCATTAATTTATACATATATTGCCTTTCTGAGACTTTGCTTAAGGCCTGTGGGAAGTAAAAAAAGGCTATGTGTTGTAGTGGGACACTGTGCATTTAGAAACAGAAGCTGTGTGAGGTCATTTTACCCACAGTGAGTGTGTGTGAGTGAGTGTGTGTGTGTTTCAGTGTCATCCTTTCTGATTGAATCATGTGGTGCTCATGGTCAAATCTACTCCGGCTGAAAAAGTATCTTAATAGTATTTGAGCAGGCACGTTTCAAGGCGGGTATACATGCATTTGTTATTGGCTTTTGGACAAAGTTAACCTTAAGGAAGCCAGTCCACTGAATGTCAAGTCTTTCGGCACAGACCTTTTTAAATGTCACTGCTATATATTTTGGCCTTATGTAATACAAAAGACAAGAGGGAACAACCGGACAGATGGCGCTTCTTTAGCCAATGAACCAAATGACATAGCTCAGCATGGGTTCCTTTGGGCTCCGGGGTTTCAGACTCCAGCTGTTCTTTCAATGTAACACACACACACACACACTCACACAATGTAGCTATCTATTAACACAGATGTACGTATATACATCTTGTTCGTTACAATGGCACCTGTCAGTATGCGGGATACACCTGGGCCAGCTTCTTAAAGTTGATGTGTTGGAAGCAGTGCGTCTTCAAAACAGCTGGTCTTATGAGGTGTTCCTGGTATGCAGTGGTTAGTACCTAGCAAAAGTGGTCCTAGGAAGAACAAATGGTGACCCAGTGACAGGGTCATGACGCCCAAAGCCAGCTAACAAAGAATTCCAAGGATTCCATGCCTTGATGAGTCAGAGGTGTTTTGGTGGCTGTTTTGACAGGTTACATCCCCCTTGCACTGCCAAAGACAAGTTCAAGTTGCAAGGTGGTATCTTCATGGATCAAACTTGCTCATCTAGCATACTCAATCAGATCGAAATCTGTGGAATTTGGAGCCCAACACCTAGAACTCTCCATCCACCCATCCGTCCATCCATCCATCTATCCATCCATCCACCCATCCGTCCATCCATCTATCCACCCATCCATCCATCCATCCATCCAGCTGTCCATCTACGTAAAGAAAGAGTAATTACCATGGTTGCTATTTCCATGGTTAAATATGAGTCAACAGTTCTAGTTAAAAAATCTGAAAATCTCCTCAAACCATTGCTGAACAATTTCTGTAGTGTGTCATTGTACATGGGCTGCAGCAATGTTCAGGTAAGTGTAACATTCACATGAATGGACCCAAGGTTTCCCAGGAGAACATTCCCCAGGGAATCAAACTGCCTCCACTAGCTTCCCTTTTTCCCCCCATAATTCCTCCTGGTGATATCTTACCTCTGGGTAAGAAATGAACACACACCTGGCTGCCACATGATGTAAAAGAAAACATGAATCAGACCAGACTGCCTTCTTGGTCCAATTCTGATGCTCACATGCACATTGTAGGCAATTCTGCCAGTGGACAGGGATCAGCATGGGCATTGCTGACTGGTGCTCTGACCCAATAATCACAGTCTGACTCTTGTGAAAGTCACTTTCACACTGTCGCTTATTTTTCCTGCTTTTAACACATAAACTGTTCACTTGCTGACTAATCTATTCAACCATATATTAGATGTTATTCATGTCACCTGTTGATGTTTGTAACATTATGGCTGATCGGTGTATATGGAAGTAAACTAGAATATATTTTATATTATCATTTTGCAAATCACTGGCTTAATGTCTCATGTAGAAACCACAAAATGCTTCCAAGCAGCTGACATCTTATTTTCTGGTGTTAAAAATAAAGGTTTCTCAGTGCTGCCTGGTGCATGACCCTCATCATCCAATTACAGTTACCGTGAAAATAATTTGTCCTAGTGCTAGACTTGCCATTTGGCCATTTTCAACCACATTTTATTTGTACTGTCCCTAATAAATACACAGGGTGAGTCAAAAGTCGCAAGACACATGACCACCTTCCCATTGGAAAAACTTGTCCTTGATTCAAAATGGTGGCTTTCAAGATGGCGGCCATGTTCCCAACATTATATACCCCATTACTTGCTGGGGTATTCAGATATGTCATTTTCCCTTTCGTTTCTGACTTTTTACCTTATACCTTATAGTTATAGTTATATTACCTTATAGTTATCTGTATGTTTATATTATTATACATAAGTTGAATACGTTGCTTTATTTTATTTCACATCAATGAAGTCTCCATTTACCCTGACAGAAAGTGAGTGCGGATGGGGGAGAGGGTTTCCAGGGGTCTCCGTCAATATCCAAAAGTTCAAATTATCTCCACAAGTGTCAATCATCCCATTCAATCCTTATTTTATTAGGGAACAAAGAAGCTTGCCCCATTTGCATACTTTTATGTTCCAACATACTGATGTGATCTTTCTATGCAAAATACCTTTCATCACACCCCACAGTTTGAATATCTCTACTCTAGTGGGAATCTTAAATGTCTTCCTGTGGGAGGAGATGTAAATCAATTCTCATATAATGCTCCAAATGTGCTCAAAGAACTCCAGGAATGACCCGATGTTCACTTCCCTCCAGCATGCAGTGTTAAAAAACAAAGGTGTACCTGAATTTAATGGCCCAGTGAGCCATAATTTTATTGCCGGTTGCCTGAGAGCCAACATCCAAGAGTGCTAATAAGACTTCTGCTTACATGAGGGTCACTGAACTGCCAGCAGTGAGGAGAAAATAGCTCTTGGCCCGGATCCAACAAGACAATATGGATGGCGCTTTTAGCTTAAGCCCTCCACCTCTTCATCAACACCACATGCTGAGAGAGTGCAGTCTTACACTTGAACACAAATTTACCGTTGTGCCAGGGGTCGCAACCTTCTACCTAACTCGTTTAACCTCCTGCCCTGTTGCACTCAGAAGAGTGGAGGCATTAGTCAAATGGCTCTAGAGATTCGGTGGATCTGTTCCTGGTGTGCTGCGTGAAGCCTCGGCACTATCAGGTATTACATCTCTGCCACTCAGAAACAACGGATGAGCAATCCAATTTCACACAGGCGTGAATACAGCCGGCCTGACGCCAGCTGTGGAAGCGCTGTCAGTGTGGAGCCGGTCTCACCGCCAAGGATGAAAGAAATTTGAGAAAGGAGAAAAAAAAAAAAGGGGGGGGGGAGACATACATAGACATATATGCTGCCTATAAGGCACAACTCTCATTTCTACAGCTGTAAGCATCATCAGGTCCAGTACACAGCCAGGGGAGAGGAACAAGAGCTAGACGTCTGTTCCTGACACTCTGCTGAGGCTCTTAGAGCAATGTCTTTGTACTTTACTCAGCACCGGGCTCAGGCTTGTCTGTTTGTACAGTGTAATGCAAATAGAAATCTCTCTCGGTGTCACTCCCCTGGAGACCTCCTTAACCAACAAAAGTCAAAGCAAGCCGGAGCCACAACTAGTCCTCCACTTTCGCATTTCGAATTCTGCACAGTCACTGCGGCCACAGAAGCGTCTCTGTGTCTCACTAAGGAGCTTTTGTCTACTGTATTGTATTACTGAGTAGCTGAAGAACAAGCTCCTGCCTTTTTTTTTTTTTTTTTTTACTTGAAAGTACTTTGACGTGCATCAACGTTCGCCCACACTGATCTGCTTGCCTTCAGTCCTTTGGCCCTTCGATAAAATCCTTGCTGCAGAGGTTTGCATATTCAGATCCAGCATTGCTGCACGGACGCGTGGTAGTGTATGTGCTTCCCACGCACTCCCCCAAGGCTTTAACCTTCTGTTCAGAGCTACTGTCCAAATCAGTCCCATCATGTTTTATTAAAATCCACAAGAACGAGCAAAACAAGAACCCAGGCGTCTAGCTTTAACTTTAGCTCGATCATTCGTACCTCATTCCATTTAAAAATAAAACTCCCTACATATTGTTTGTGGCCTGTTTGTCTCACTGTTTAATTAAATACAACAAACAAATGAACATTTGCCCAAAAATTACAGCTTCGCTCATTGCCCTTACTGAGAAAGAAAGAAAGAAAGTGAA
>JAOVVF010000034.1:814299-829253 GCA_028565595.1 Duopalatinus emarginatus | reverse complement strand
TGTTCGCCATTTTAATTGTAACATTTCACTTTAAAGCCTTATTCATTTACATAGATTTAAAAAATGTGATTAATCGCAATTAACTATATGAAATTCTGAGATTAATCGCGATTAAAAGTTTTAATCGTTTGACAGCCCTAGTAACAAAATTAAGACTTGTACATGACCTAAAACTGGAACTGTGACCTCAGACAGGCCTGAAATCCACCTAAACATCCATCTACACCAGATTGAAGTGCATCTTTTAGGATTATTACTTGTCACACTATACAAGATGATCCTTATAAGCAGACTATAAAATGCACAATCATGTCAGATTAAAAAAGTCAAAGTTACTATGTTGTGCTGTGATGCAGCACAGGCTTGTAGCTCTTCAACTCTTCAAGCGTACAAAAAGTCTCAGACTGTCATAATGGTAAATAAACTCTAAGAACAGAATCTTGCATGCTGAGTAGATAGATACAAACCTGGAAGCTGCAAGTCATCATCTATTTCTTTCCAAACAGCCTCCCTGCTTGTCCTGTCATATTATAAGTGCAATGAGACATAATAGAGACATTCTGTCTGGTGCTGCAATTAAAAAAAACACTCTTCTTGTACATCCCAAACATCTTGTTTACATTTTGCCGTTGCCACTGCTGGGTGTGTAGCTGTCCCGTGAGTTTTTTTGTAATCATAAGTTATCCTCCTATTGGTGGGTTTTAGATTAGTGTCGTGGCAGCGGTCACACTCTGAGATTTTAAGCCCAGTTCTCTGACACTGCCAGAACTTTGTCGTCGGCTGTCTTTGGTCGCAGCTGCACTAAATCGACCGCTGGGGCGCATGTCACATTTTGCGTTCCAAGGCCACTGATGACAACCCCCAAGCAAAGATCATTTACTATGTACAATTGTGCCTGTGACAGCAAAACCGGGCCGGATATCATACAGAGTAAAGCCGTCTTAACTCTCTGAACGCTGCTTCCAAATTTGGAAACATTTTAATAAAATGCTGCAAAATATACGCATGCTTTCAAATGTGCACATTTTTACATTCATACCTACAGCCCTCGCCTGAACTGTTGACACATTTCCCCGTGCGAGCGTTTAATTTGGTTTATTCATCCTAGATGGTACTGGTGTAGTATTCAAAACAATTAGCACGAACATCTTCACAGCTTTTTATCACTCAACACAGACAGAAACCAGACAGAATGTATAAAAGGTCTCCATATAATATTATTATCCTGCTAAATCAGTTAAAAATGTATTTAAGACACACAAGTCTGGTTTCTTAAGAGCACTGCACAGATAAATTATAAAAATAATGTCTCACTACTATGTTAAGAAACTCAGTTTGACAACCTTCAGCATATAATCAGGTTAAAAATAAGACATATGAGCTGAAGCTACTGAATTGTGCTGCAGTTTTTAATACATACATGCCAGGGCTGCCAATAGTACCGTAGACACTCTGCTCAAAAAAGGTTTATCCAAAGTAGTAGCTTTTCTTTTTTATTTTCACCTCGTAAAATGTCAGATTCGAATTTTTCCATAATTACCCCTTCACTTATTATTCGTTCTGCCATCCTGCCCTTATTCCCTACTCTCCGAACGCCCAGTGCTTACATTAAACTGTAGCAAAACTAAGAATTTTTGCCTACATGTGGTGTTTTTACTCCGACAAGGTTACGCTGTCTTTGAGGAACGTTCACTGCCCTTCTCGATTACACCCCTGGAATCCGGCAACCACGTTCCCGACGGTTGGTTTCAGCTTTGCTCGTGTGCTTTATGAAGCGTGACACGGTGCGCCGGATGACTAATCATGGAGAGACAGCGGTGCATTCGGTAAACCATGACCTGCCCTCTCTCATTGCATCCCAAGTGACACCTGTATGGGTTCTCTTTATTAGATTGATCGCCGAGGACAATCACAGAACACACTTTGCTCCTTTCCTTTATACGAGTCTTTATTGGGCCTGAAAGGCATGACCAGGGTCCTGCTGGCTTGCAACAATGCAGCTTTAAGAACATATTACAATTACAATCAGCCAGGAGAGAAGGAGAAGCAGGGAGGACGCAGCACGACCCTACAGGACAGTGATGCACTCCTGAATGGGCTGAATATTAGCAGCTCAGTGGCAGTCAATAAAGCTATACTGACAGTGTGATGCCGTCTGCGCTCAGCTCAGGAACAGAGATGCGAGAAAGTAAAAGCGTTCACTAGGCGCAGGCTTAAAGACGTCAGAGATAAAAGTAAGCGGCATGTTTGGATACTCGGTTTTTCTACTTGATTATAATTTTTAATGTGCTTTTCGCTTACTTCATTCATTTGTAATGAAATGTAGTCAGCTGGAAACACATCAAATATGAAATGAAATGTTGGATCGCATGTTCAAACACGAACATCAAACCTGTATACAGGGAAAATAATAAAACTCTGTGGACGAGTGATGAGACCTGTCTGAAAGGCATAAAAGCTTCTGTAAAGCATCGGGGAAATAAATATGTGTACAGACAAGCTCTATACATAACATTTGAACATGCAAACTAAAGAACTAGTGTCTAAAAATCTAATGAATTCTCTAATCATTCATTCGACTTATTTAACCATCTGATGTCCTGCATGATGCCTGAATGATTACAGAAAAAAAGCACAATGGCCTTTTTATAGTATATTAAGTTGTAACTACTGATCTTCGTTTCATCCAAGCTTTTTGTATACAGTGTTTGTTTTATGATTTATGTATATGAACCAAGGACACAGTGAATGCACTAGGTTTAATGTGGCTGTAATCCTTCAGTAAACATAACCTAATAAAATAAATATATCAGGTGGCTTTACTACTAGAGGACACTCACCATTTACAAGATTACGGCTACACAGTATGGATCAAAATGTGATATGCCAAAAAAAAGTACAATGCTCATAAATTAAAACACTGATTAGATGTACGGTAAAAAACAAATAATGAAAATGAGTTTAAAAGAATAGATAAAAATAGACTTTTAAAAAAATGTACAGCTAATTACAGCACAACTGCAACATTATTTACTATTTATTTATCTCACAGGGAAAATACACAAAACTTATCATGAAAAACATAATTATTTGATTTTTTTAAAAGGGTTTTAAGCCTTAGCATCAACCTTAGCAACATATTTTTTTTATGACATGTGAGTTTCAAATGACTAAATATGAACTATGAAATGTTCCATGATATAAATACCTAGTAAAAATATCACGATCATCATAATAATGAACAATTTAAAAACCAGACTAACAAAAGGAGAAAATCTATATAAAAAGAATATATAATATATATATTATAATATATAAAAATAGTAATTATGAATCGCTGTATGACACATGCTGTCTTTATTTTATTGCTTTGCACTTTAATCACTTTGATTCTGTCAGTCAGAGACAAAAATAACACTCACTACAGTGTCTTCAGGCTTAAGAAAATAATGCAAATGTCCACTGGATATAATGGAATTGTTATTAACTTTTTTGTTATTAATGTCACATGTCATATATATATATATATATATATATAAATAATTGTTACCTGGAGTTGTTTCTACTGGTTGTCTTCATTCTACTGGTCAAATATGATGGAATGTCTCCACACAAATCCCATCAGTAGAAGGTAAAAAATGACTGACATGAGAGATTCTGGCAGGATAAAATCCCAGTGATACTCTAATAATAATTACATTACTCCGCCACCACATGAAATTTGAAAAGGACTTCAGAGAGATGACACTGAGAATGACATCACCATAAAATAAAATCTCTTAGATCGAGAGTATTTATCACGCTGTCACAACAAAATGAAAGAGGGAGTGGCTTCAAGGAAATGGAGTGTATGTACAATGAGGAAAACACACAATGATTTTGTTAAATCCTCTAAATAATAATTAATGCAGATACTTATATTAACAATATTATATATAAAACTTATATATAAATACTGTGCCTAAACTTAAACCTTACCTTAACCTCAGTACAAAAATAGCAACAATAAACATTAAGGAAAATTTACAAATAAATTAAATATAAAATATCTATCTATCTATCTATCTATATATATATATATATATATATATATATATATATAAATAACACATGGGCCCAGCCAAATGTCCCCACAAGGTCAAATTTATCTGACGTTCCTATTCTTGTGGAGTTTTGTATTGCTGTTTTTGTGAATACCTTCAACTGACATAATTATTAACACAGCTAATTAATGCTGTGCCTAAACCTCCGTCAGAAAAAAAAAATTGTTGTTCTTTACTTGTTTTGTAAAAAGAAAAACACTTCCTCATGCATGTCCTTAAAAGGTCAAAATGACATTCCTATCATTGGTGAGATTTTTGGTCCCCACCAAGAAAAAAATCCACATGGCCTTAAAGATGATTAATCTGCAATACTTTTATAACTGTACTATTTATATTTATATTAGTGAATTTTTGTGAACCTGCTTTGTGGCAGTATAAGTTTTTAATAGAACTATCCAAATACATTTTAATTGAACTGAATATTTATTATTATTATTATTATTTTATTTATGTATGTATTTATTTATTTTTTATTATTATTATTATTATTATTATTATTTACAGAATATCTGTGTCCACTTCACACACACTTAAATATACCTCAACATGGTTCATATAGAACTTGCAGGTTGTATCTTTTTCTGACTGATATCTCTCTGCTTTTTCAGTCTCGTCACAGCAGCACACATCTATTTTCAGTGTATTTAGTTGTTGATGTGCAAAAAGTTTTCACTCTCCTACTGTGCACATAAATACAATTAATGAAGTGATGTTAACCCAGCCCATCACCATGTCTTTATTAACCAAACACACTGTCATGGATATAAAAATATGATACATTATACAGCTCTAACCTAGAGCAACACTGATGTTCAGACTTACGTTCAAAGCCTCTCTGATACATGACTAACAATCTCCTCTAAGTTTGATTTATGGTAGGTGTCGCATCTGCAGCGTTGTGGGCTTCAGCTTTCGTCATGGCTCCTGCGACCTCCCGCTATGGGAGAAACAGAAATCTGTTCTGTGGTGTCTCTGAGGAGGCCTCTGCAACTCCCAAAACAAATTCCAGTGCTTTCTGGCGTTTAAACAACTTTCAACACTGCGCATAGGTGGCAATTATGTTGGCGTGTTTAATATAATCATCATAACAGATCCTGCTCACTGTGCTTCTGATGAAACTTTTCTGTAATACTGATACGTGAATGAACAACAACAATCGGATTTTTAGGATATTTTGATGTTCTTGCTGAGGCTTAATTGAAGTCTGTAGTTTTTTTGTGTGTCTACCTTCCGTTCTGAAGCCTGACCCTCATACCAAAAAACAGAAAAAAAAATGAAAATCTGCTATAATCATAAATATTTCAACAATAACAGTGTTTTCATTTCCCGCATGTAGAGATTCTGATCTGTACTGATGCTATGTGGCTTTAAACCAGAACGTTGTCATTTTAATAACGCTTTGTGCAGGAGAATAAAATGCTATAATAAAACAGTCATATTTACAGAGATGTTCTGTGATTTTTTTTTTTTTTGCCAACTAAAATCCTTACTGCAAACACTGGATTAGATGTGTGACCTTTAGACTTGCTCGTCTGCTGAAAACAGCGTACTATAGATAACCGAAAGAAAGCATTTCCATTCCCGAGCGTTCATCTCATTTTAGGAATAATTTAGAAAAAAGAGCATTAATAAGGACGGACTGGAAATGTTATGCTAATTTACCCTCTAGTTTCAGATGAGAAAGTGAAAAGGGTAAAAGACGTTAAAAAGCCAGACATTCCTTTTCTTTTTGTGCTGAAAAGTGCAGATGAAATGTGAAGTTTCAGCACCGGTTCCATTCCAAGCATGAGGGACAGAACGTGCAAGTCGATGCCAAGCGCGTGGCTCCTTTCAGCAGATTATCAAGCCAGAGAGGAAAAGGAAGGTTACAAGATAAAGAAGGCAGCAGGAGTTATGAGAATGGTGAAGAGCATTGAACGCATTGATTGAAAATGGAAACAGGAGGAAGTAAAGTGCGAATGTATTGCAAGCAATCTTCACCTTCAATCAAGTGAGGGCATTAGTCATATTAAAGGACAGTTCTGAGAGCAAACAGATTGTGTGTCCTATTTCACTCTGTGATACCACACGGTTTCAGCATGTTGTTCTATTTCTTACACCCAAAACTGCACACACACACACACACACGCACATGCTTCCTTAACACACAAAGAAAGCTCCAGTCATACACAAAGCTTCAGTTGGCCAAATCAACAAATCAGTTACATCATTTTCCCCATCCATAAGGCGCCAAGAGATGAACTAAAAGCATAGTGCAGACAGTGCTCTGACTCAAGACTCTCTTTCACTTCCATTTTTTCACCCTTTCTCTTTGTCTGGTCTCTCTCTCTCTCGCGCACACACACACACACACACACACACACACACACACACACACACACACACACACACACACACACACCCAGCTTTGTCTTGCTATTCTTGTAAGGATCTTCCATTGACATACTTATTAAAGCAGATAATTAATTCTAGGCCTAAACCTGCCCCTGTCCCTAACCTCAGTAATGAAAAAAAAATCTTTTTTTTTTTTTTTTTTAAAAAAGACAAAAAAGAAAAATGAACGCTGACCAGCTGTTCCCCCACCTTTAAAAATGATCAGCTATTTCTATCGTAGTGGATTTCTGGTCCACTACAACACAGAGAGACACACCGATCAGCCATAGCATTAAAACCACCAACCTAATCAACCTGCCTGTGATCTAAACAGTTGTGGACAACAGTTCTGAAGGCGAGCTATGGCAACAGGATATTAGCAACAGACCTATCTGTTGAACTGAAACACACAGGCAAGCCTTTGCCCCCCAAACACATCAGTGAGTCCTGGGTTGCCGCTGGTTGTTCTTATTTTACCTGTTTTGGTATTAAACATTTACATTTACATTTATGGTATTTGGCAGACGCTCTTATCCAGAGCGACTTACAAGGTTATTGGTATTACAGGTGGGCTAATGTAGTGTAAGGAGTCTTGCCCAAAGACCCTTATTGGTGTAGCACAGACTGGCTGCCCATATCAGGAATTGAACCCAGGTCTCTCACATGGGAACCCAATGATGTTACCACTGTACCTATACTCGGGGAAAAAAACACAATTCCTGCTGTATTAGAAATGCTCTGACACAATTTGGTACTTTGTACACATATACTTTACACACACACACATAAACATGGGATGCCTACACTAGGTGTTCCACTGAACTCCCAGTGACCTCATACACACCATCTCTCATACAAGGCATGCTACACTGTATTAATTCCCCTGCTGTTGCCTTAGCCATGAAGAGGGAGGGGGGGAGGGGTGGTGGTGGTGGAAAGATTTCCACACCCAGGCTTCTGGCACGCAAGAAGTGTACGGTCACAAAGCCAGACTGACAGATGAAGTTGTGTTTTACAATACCAGGCTGAGACAGAGTCCCAAAAATCTGCTAGATGGCAATCTTTCCAGAGCACGTGTTTATACGTTTCACACGGCACATAAAGACGCTGCTACCGTTCAGTCCAATAAACAGTGGGATGTCTGGACCACAGATGAGCAAGTACCCTGACTTGCCTGTCCATCCCATCTCTTTCTCTCTTTGAACTGCATGAATTAATCCTTGTACAGAAATGCAAGACAGGCCATTGCAGGTGGATTCAGTGCCCAAGGCTATGGAAGTGCCAGGCATGCTTTAGAAATGATTCCTTTCATGGTTTAGTGTTGAAGGTAACTAGGCAAATAAAACACATACAGTAAGCATTTTTACGAGAGCAAACACATTTTCCCACAAATCAGTCCTCGGGGTTATTTGTCCCTTCAGACTTATTAGAATCAGCATTCACTGCTGGAGAGAACACATTTGGGTCGAGATTAAAAAAACATGCTTCGAGGGCAGCAGTAGTGAGAGCCATTGCAGTAATTTAATCATGACTTTAACCTATCAGTGGGACTAATAAAACCACCATGATGTATAAGATATGACATCCAGTGGAGTCAGTGGTCAATATTCCAGCAATACATATTTCTGAACAATGATCCTAGAAACACCTTAATATGTTATTAATAAGAGGTTCATTTAAAAATGAATAAAAATACAGACGAATGAAGTTGTGATATTTGTGGCACACACATGGTTTGTGAAAAAAACACCTAAGCAGATTTGGGTACAAGGCAGATTTAACATGTAGCGAGCTGTAACCCACTTTTATAAAATCCTTTAAGCTGAAAGGTCAGACTCGCTTACTGCTTAATAGAATATCAAGCATCCCTTTTTCTCATTTCCTGTTTTTGTGATGTGAACCGTCTGATTGCAGTGCAGTGAAACACAAACTAGTGAACACACTTTCCCGGAGTGGTGGGCAACCCTATCCACGACACCCGAGGAGCAGTTGAGGCTTGGGTGCCTTGCTCAAGGGCCCTTCACAGTCATGTCTTGTCAGTGCAGGAATTGATCAGAGGACCTTCCTTAACCATCCTTGCATCTAATAAATAAAAGCTGAATAAAATTAAAAACATTCACTGCATTAGACTGTAGACAAAAAGAGAAAAAAGAAAGAAATGATTTTTGACATACAATACATTTAATTTAAAAATATTATTATACGTTTTATGTACATCATTTGTACCCAGAGACTTTTGTGTAATGTGAATAGGTTTTGTTATAGATTAAATATCACAATTTGTTCCCAATATATGTGCTTAAGAAAAACTCTTGGAGGAACATTTATCTCTTACTACTAAGTAATCGATGGTGGAATGCATGTTCCTCCTTTTATTTATTAAGTAATTTAAAGAGGAATAACTATAATGTGTTTCTGTTGAGGAAGCTAAGAAAGACTAGACCACGGTGCTGCTGTGTTCCCGATTCTTATTGGTCAGATGGTGTTGATTAATTGTCTAAAACAGGAGCTCTGACAGTCGGGTCGGCTGAAAACATCACTGATTTATATTGCTGCGTTCGTTCTAATGTGTTATTGTTTCTATAGTAACAGCTAACACAGGGACTGTGGATGGCAAACGTACCACATAAACCAATTAAAGACATTTCCTGTACAGAGAAACCTATTTAGGGTTTTTGAACGGATTCTCAAGTTTCAGCTGTTTGAAAAACTCTGAGATAAAGCTTCAAGATTTATGACATGGGAAAGCCTAAGGATGGAGGATTTCACTCTTTGTGGTATCATAAAAAAAAAAATTTAAAAAAAGGCAATATGGCCACACCCATGATAAGTACTACATTTCGCACTCATTCTTAGGCATGACGTACTGTTTCGGGAGACATTTTGCAGTATGCGAGCGGAGCACACTGTTCTGTCCCTTAATGCAATTCGAGCAGCGCAGACGTTCAGAACTGAAGAGGATCAACATAAAAGTATTTTTATTTTAATAATTTCTATATTAATAATTTCTTCTGAGGTTAAAAAAAAATACATTTTAAGGTTTAAAAAAGTACATTTGGGGATTTACAAAATGGCTGTGATGTGACGTCATGCGTCACATGACATTAGAAAGATGGCGGATATAGTGCGTCCGAGGCTGTGCATACTGCTCGCTCACATACTGGAATTGCGTACTGCTTTAACGGTAAAACAGTACACACTGCTTCTGATTCAGTCTGTACTGCTTGAGTACGCGATTTCAGACGCAGCCTTAGTCCCTGAAGTTTCAGCTCTTTTTTTTTTTTCCACCTGTTTTATATTGGTGATGTTATGTTAGCACATGTTTACACCTGTGTGTATTTAACCCTGTTTGGTGTAATCTATTTCAACTCTTGTTACTTCACAAGTACTTGGTTTCCTGCATGAACCTGTACCAAGCTGTCCTGTAAGTTTAGCGATTCCTGATTCCGCCTTCCCTGACCTATTGCCTGTTCTATTGAACCACGGCTTTGGATTGTGTCTTGGTACTTGATTTGTTTTTAATAAACTTGTGTATGTGTCCACGTCCTGCCTCTGTAACACAGTTACAAACTTGTTTCATAAATGTTTAATAACATTAAATGTAACTATAAAAAGGAATAGAAAGAAGTCAAAAGTGTTATTCAAAGTGGAATATCATTATCATTATTATAACAAGTGTTAATTATTCCTACACCTGAGACAGAATAATTTTCACATACTATTATGCAACTTAAAGTAAAAGATTTAGGTTTTGCTTTTGCTGATGAAAGTGTTTTAATACTTTCTTCAACTAAAAATATTCAGTCACTAACAAATCTGTGACTGTACAGTACACACAGCAGAGAAAACTGACTTAAACTTGTTTCCTTTTAATTCCTGAGCCTGATGTAAGACACATCACCAACCCACAGTTCATATCTACTGTAACAGAAATCCATGTTCAGAATTGACATACACATATAATATTAATGGTTTTGTGTATTTCTTCAATAAAAGCAATAAAACAAAACCATCTGTGCCATATCTGGTCAGAATAATATATGACTTTTATGTCTTTACTAACTTAAAGAGTCATTTTGTTTCATTTACTTCTAGTTATTTCATTCAGCAGGGTGAAAAACGCTTTGCATCATATAACTCATCTCTGAACAATATACAGTGCCTCCAGAAAATAACCCCCAACTGTGTAATTTTGTTTTTCTATTTTTGGTGTATTGGTACATCAAATATTAGATTTTATTCTTCTCCTTCTTTGGTAACTCTCTAAAGAATTAAAATTACATTACTTAGTTGTCATCTGAAATATATGAAGTTTAAAAACTGCTTCACAGTATTTTTTTTTATTTATAAAATGTATTACGCATTAAGTTACACTAAATAGTATGTTAAACAGGGTTATAAGTGTGTTAATTTTAAACCCACCTGCCTCCAATTTGTATTTGTGCACTACAAAAATCTCTGACTAATATTGAAATAAACCTTCTCCTCAGTATCATAGTGAAATCCATTACAACAAAGTGGGGAAAATAAGACACAAACCAGACACAACTAAGATCAGGCCAAACTGAGTGCTTGGTCAGGAAGGGCAATTCAGAGAAGTGTCCATGAGACCAGCTACAACATTGTAGGGGTTACAGAGCTCAGTTACTGGAATAGCAAAACGTGTGCAGACCTGAACATCTTCAGCTCTCCACAGATCCAGTCTCTATAAGAGAGGGGCTACAGGTTAAGCCATTTGGTCCAAAACTCAAAGCATAATGTTTGGCTCAAACCAAAAAGCTCAGGTGGAGGTAGTCTGGGGCTGCTTTTCAACAGGAGTAACTGGAAAAAATGTTTCAATCATGGGCAACATGGGTGGAGCCAAATATGAGCAAACTATTACGGAGAACCTACTGCATTCTGCATTCAGTCTGCAATATATGTTCCAACAGGACAGCAAACCATAGCACAGTGAAAGAAACAGCTTGAAAAGAAGTCTTGTTTTTGTAATGGCCGTGTTGAAGCCAAGACAAGTTCAATCCAACTGAAAGTCTGTGGCATGACCTGAAAAATTGCTGTCAGCTCATTTAGACACATAAGAGACAGCTCAAATCTGTGACTGCTACAAACGGGCAGTTCACATTGAGGGTGTAAATACTTATTTATTACACAGTTTTTATTTTTTAATCATCAAATAATTTTTTAAATATCTAAATAGTTCAATTAATTTTATTTCAGTATAGAGTTACACTTTTTAATTATTACTATTATTTTTAATTATAAAGCCCTCATATTTTTCAGTTGTAATGATTATCAATATAGTAAAGCTGTGATAAGTAGTTGACAAATTAATGTCGAGTATGAAAGTTCACCCGTTTTGTTTTTTAACCCCCACATTAGTTTACATAATAAACAGCAAACACAAGTTATGATCCAAAACCCCAGCACAAAATATCTGTACCATAACAAGATAAATAGAAATAAAATATTGTTTTTTTTTTCTTTTAAGTGTCTATTTTAAGTGTCATTTTGTGTTTGTTCTTCTTATTTATAATCCATCTTTGTGGATTTTATCACTCCACTATTCATTGTGTACAATAAACATCTTGCTAACGTTGTAAGACCGGATGTTCTGACCCCGTTCTCTGACCATGACAGTCTGGTCCCGTCAATATCACTCAGATTATCTTGTTACCATGGCACCTGTCAAGGGG
Source organism: Duopalatinus emarginatus (assembly GCA_028565595.1). Classification (NCBI taxonomy): domain Eukaryota; kingdom Metazoa; phylum Chordata; class Actinopteri; order Siluriformes; family Pimelodidae; genus Duopalatinus; species Duopalatinus emarginatus. The sequence goes on along the minus strand of JAOVVF010000034.1, from coordinate 817,084 downwards.
TGAGATATACTAGACAGAAAGGTAACAGTTAGCTCTTGAAGTTGATGCGTTGGAAGCAGAAAAAAAAAATGGACAAGTGTAAGGACCTGAGTGACTTTGATAAGGACCAAATTGTTTGTCTAGACGACTGGGTCAGAGCATGTCCAACACAGCACGTCCTATGGGGTCTTCCCAGCATGCAGTGGTTAGTACCTACAAAAAGGGGTTCAAGGAATGACAGCTGGTGAACTGATGACAGGTTCATGGCTCACTTATGTGTATGTGTGTGTGTGTGTGTGTGTGTGTGTGTGGGGGGGGGAACACCTTTGAAGGTCTTGTGAAGTCCATGCTTTATTAGGCCAGAGCTGTTTAGTCAGGTGGTGTTAATGGTTTTGGTGATTGGTGCATATTTAATAAAATGGTATTACCAATATTAGCTTGTTAGATTTAGTCATAATAACTACTCATAATCCTCAAAGAGGTGAGAAGAGATTATTAGTACAGAAATATAAAAATCTCCTGTGGGAGGACAGACAAAGTGAGTGAAAATGTGAGTGTGAAGTAGATGCACAGCGTTTAAAAAAGATTCGTTTTAGAGTCCCTCTGAAATTGAAACCTACTGTTGTATGATTACACAGATTAAAACCTTTTTTTTCCTAACAGAGTAAAATAATATCCATGGACTAAATAAGACCCTTTATTTGGATGAGCAGCGCTCACATGTAACCTGCTTGTGAACCTAACTTAAGTACCAATTGTGTCATATCTTAGTGTCAGTTTCAAACCTTACACATCTTTTGTCCATGCAGATATTCTGTCCATTTTCCTGTTAGCATTAAATTATAAAAAGTGTCAGTGCTTCAAAAAGTTGTTAGCACTGACAGTAAGAGAAAAAGAAACAAATGACATAATATTATGCATCTATTTGTACATACAATGGAGATAAAGTCTACACATCCCTATTTTTGTGATGTAATAAACAAGATAAATCGTGTCAGATTTTCCCCACCATTAATATTATATAGCAAGCAACAGTATTCAAGTAAAAAAACAAACATGGACGTTTTACTGGGAGAAAGAAAATTCTTACAATAACCCGGCTGTATAAGTGTGCACACCCTTTTATAATAGGGCAGTATATTGTGGAAAAAGAGCTTTTCGTGCCTTTGCTTCAGTACACAGAAACTACAAGAAGCTCTTTTCTTTCATCTCTTGCCAAAACCACATACTGACAAAGTTAAAAATGCTAAACATTAAAATATGGGCGACATTTAAAAGCACTCGTTAGAAAAGCATACTTCTGGGGAATTTTACTTTATTAAGTTCCTCGCACAGGTAGGCTATAGCCTACAGGCATATAACCTTGATCAAACACATGGCCACAAGCGGTCTACAACATGCACTTACAGTAAAGGCCAAAGCAATCAGTTTGCATTAACATGCACATACTGTACTCGGTATGACAGGTTTGATGTGATGACCATGCGTACATGCTGAAAACTTTCCCATCTCTGCAATTTATACTGTCGTAATTACTACAGACATCCCCCGGCAAGATTACCTAATATACACACATCCAGCTATTTTATCCGAATACTACTACATGACCTTGCTTATCTCAATGTGGTCATTATACATTTACAGATGTGTTCATGAACTTCTGCCTCATTGGAATTTCTACACATAACCCTTCATGTTATAATCATGTCTGTCAATGAAAAAGTTGGTGAAGAACAACAGTTCTATCAACTCTGAGAAACTATTTAATTTAATGTGCATGTCAGTCTAATGATGAGTTACTGAGCCTCATATTCTCGTCTCGACCTCAAAAAATCATTAAAAGTCAATTTTTATAAACCTAACAGATTTTTTTCTCTTCAGTTTCTACAATAACAAGAGAAAACAGAATACCTTAAAACAAAGGAAAAAATCTGTGTCATTTGTTACCGCAGCAAAATTGATTATTTTCCAACAGCATCATGTCCTGTACTGTGTTTCTGCTATTACACCACAGCGATCAGCAAGAATTATAATTTTAATCAAATAAAGAACAACAGCACTTTATTCATTTATAGTTTTGTGGAACATCCACAGCACAGTATAACAGCTGGAAACAGTCACCAGCCACTCTTACTCTCTCTCTCTCTCTTAATGAATATGAGACAAAATGACCAAAAAACAAACATATGCTTGACTGTAATGTTAAGAATATTATTAAGAAACTGGAGAGTGCAAAGTCCTGAGGACATTACCGTGCTAAACAACAAAACACTGACACTGGTGACTCTTTTCTGGGGCTGAAAGATAATTTTAATACTAAAATCATCTTATCTTGTTGTCTTTCCTCTTTAAAGAGGGGACATTTAACCTAAGACAGAGCTTGTGAAATACCTATAGATAGGTTGGACCAATCCAGAGCAACCAATCCTCCATGTGTTGTGACATCACAATCATGATTTATTGTCAACTTACTGCATTCAGGATCTCAAGCCTCAAGGCAGAAAAAAGTGGATATTCATGGCAAAATAAACAAATATAACTATATATTACTATATATATAGGGCTGTCGAAGTTAACACGATAATAACGTATTAACACAGTCTCAAATTAAGGCAATAAAAATTAACGCCATTAACGCAAATTCCAATTTGGCCCTGTGATTTACCTATAGTTCATGTTGAGCACACTTCCACATAGTTCCGCACTGAACAGTACGCGAAAACAGTACATGAGCGTGACTAGTGTGTCCGAATGTGCAGTATGCATCAAGCAGTAGGTGAAAAGTTCCCGGATGACGTACTGTTTC
>JAOVVF010000034.1:768566-779973 GCA_028565595.1 Duopalatinus emarginatus | reverse complement strand
TTAATGCGACTTAGGATAAAGTGTAGCGAATGTTTTTTTATTATGTTATAGTGGTGGACATTATTATTCCTGTTATTCCTGTAATTAACCTGTCATTATTATTATTCCTAGATGATTCCTGTTTTTACTCACCGAAAAACAAATCTGCCTATAAATAGTGTCAGTGTGGACGTAATGTGTTCCGTTGGTGAAAGGTTCAGAAATAAAAAACAATAAATACTTTACACAATTGAATAATTAGTCAAATATTTGAATAGTTTCTTAAATAAATCAGTACTAAGAATGTCCTTGATTTTTTTTACAGGGAAAAAGAACAAAACATTTACGAACCCCTGGTATTCAGGACACAGCATCAGATTAATACCTAAAACACTAAGCATTAACACAAACCCTTGGACAAGCAGGCATGCTTAATGCATTGTACAGGCATCACAGTAGGCTAAAGCAGTTTAAATAAAAATCTGCTTAATGGGCAGAAGAGAAATGGCTCAGACATTCATGATGTTCTAGACGTGACCTTTTACAGATCTGTAGCTGTGTGAGTACAAAATCTATAAGTGCCAGGTGAATTTTTACTTGTAGACAGTTTGGCATTTCCAGTAAGACATGAAGACAAATCCCAGCATGGGACAAGAAAATAGACTGGGTTTCACGCAACCATAGTACGCTATAAATCACATTATTTATATTCTTGTGCTGAAGCAATCGGGAGAGGCGAAAAAAGGGAAATGAAGTTAGTATGCACAACAGCACGATGCAAAAGAGAAAAAAAAAAACACAAACAAAATAACACAAAATAATAGCTATATAAAAACAGACAGCAAATGAATCAGATCAGATAACAGCAACGGATGAAATAACATATCATCTCTTTGCCTTTGTGCTTTTTTGATGGATACTGATGGCAGAAAACAAAAGACAGATCTGTACAGATAGTGAGGTACCTCGAGTCTGTGGAAGATGATGATGTTCATCACAGTCTAATGAGATCTTTTGAGTATAGCCAGGTGTTCCTGCGAAGCCAAAAATAACAGGATTATTACACAGATCTGAGAAGGAAGCTGGAAGCAGCAACTCTGCAAGTGTTTTTTCTGTTTTGGTATTATTCTTTATTCTATTAATTCAATCATTTTCTTTCCGGTCCTCCTTGTGGAGATTGCAGAGGTACTAGATGATTACCAGCCTTATACACACTCCAGGTGGGTCATTTGTTCAAGGAATGCATTCTACACTGTTCTGAAGGCATTCCTCTTGGTGGTGCTCCTGCTGGGAAAACGTCCCATACAGAGGGGTGCCACATAAAAGAGCAATCTTGTCCAAAGTAAACAGCGCTCCTCCTGTTATTCCATGAAGTGTGTGTGAATCAGTCACAGCACAGACTTGTGTAAAGCCACAGCACCGTGCTCACTGGCCAACATGACTACAAGAACAATCGTTACGGAAAGGACTTCCAAACTTCTTCCAAGGACTTTGCGTCGGTGTCCTACACATAAAACAAGTCATTGACAAGGAGAATCATGTAATCACTTTCCTAGAGCTACTTGTTAAAGGTTTATGCAGTGTGACCCGAATAATAGGTTTTTGGAGGTGTGCAAACTGTGTGCACTTCAGAAACCCGCGTTAAAAATTTATTCAGTGTGACCTCACACAGTAAAACCGCTCCTGTTGAATTCACAATGATGTCTGAGCTAGATTTCGTAAAGATATTCTGGGGACATTCAACAGGGATCACTTATGCAAATGAGACATAACAGTAGAGTAGCGGAGACCATATGTGCATACACATCATATACTCACTTTATCCAGTTGTTTATTGGTTTTATATTGCGCTTGTATTAAATCACACTGTTCCCACTGAGGGAGAGGTAACAACGTATGCTTTTTTATTCCAAGTAGGGGCTGTCAACAGTGTAAAAATGCATTTACATCAGAAAAGTGTAGTGCATAATATGAAGTACTATATTATACCAAAAGGTTTTTGATATAGTCCACAAATCTCGTCTACAGTCGAAGCTGTTGTGCGTTTTACAGTAACCGTCTCATGTTTGCAGGATGGGGATGAGGAAGCGTCTGCTTGCCTGATGGTTACTATAAAACCTGTTATTTATACATGCTCCAATTTCTACCTCAACAGGCATGACCACAGTGTTTTTAAACATGGCGCTTCATCTTTCATGCGGGAAAACAGAGGCAAGAGATTACTAATGTAGTTTAATGGAACGGGAAATAACGTTCATGGGAAGCAGGGGAGTTATTGTACAGTTTAATTTGCCCCCAACAATAAAAAGTTTGAGAACATCTGCTCTAAAAAATAAAACAAAACCATGTGGCCTTTATTTTTATAAAGAGTTAGCACTTTAACTCCAAGGTCAAAGGTAAGATACAAACAATAAACTCATTTAAGTGATTTTGATTGGTAACAAAACAAAAACTTAAATTACATGGAATTTTCCTATTTAATGTGTTTAAGCTGTCAAATTATGTTTCACTCAACAAAAAAAACTTTTTTATGTTGTTAGTCACAATATTATAAAATAGTATTACGATTTATAGAATTTTAAATAATTAAGGTTGTATTGATAAGGAAACACATTAAGATATATAAACAAACTTATGTTAAACATATGTTATTCCTAATACGGATCATGGATTCAGAGATTATCATGGAAAAACTGTGCAGGACACAGAAATATACCCTGGATGGGACACCAATTCTTTGCAGGGTATTATTTACACACACATACACACACACACACACACACACACACACACACACACACACACACACACACGCACATGCACATTCATTAATACCTACTGGTAACTGAAGTAGCCAGTCCACTTACTGGCTTATAATTTGGGATGTGAAAAAGAACCAGAAAAGCCAGAGGACACCTACATGAACTTCAGGAGTACAAGGTGAAACACAGAGACACAGAAACCTGAGCTCAGGACTGAACTGGAGCTTCGAGGCAGCAGTATCCTAGAGTTAGTAACGTATTGAGGTGCCAGTTTAATCAGTACCATTCGACTGCTTTATAAACCACCAGCTGAGTGTATAAACATGTGTGGCTGTACCAGGAGGTGGTGACAGTTAGGTCACAGTATGTTTATTGCCCTCTACTATAGATTACACTACTCCACTGGGAGAAACCAATTTGCACAAATGAGAAAAAAATAATTATGTATGTCATTATCCTAAATTTAGCTAATATAGTAAAAATCGTGGCCTGCTAACTGTAGGGGAAAAATAAGTAAGTAGAGTCAACAATAATGGACAATAATATGTAATACAATAATAGTACAAATGTAAATACTAAATAAAATTGCAGATGCAACCGCAGACACTGATCAGATCCACACATCACCTATTATGTTCTTGCCCATACATGCTTTTCACCGTACCAGACCACCTGAATAACAAATAATCAAGTTTATTTTGCCATAAAATCAACAATGGTTTCACAGAATTGTTTGTGTCCTGAGTGGATCTGGCTTTCAGATCCTTCTATCTTACACCAAGTATTCAATTGTATATCAGTGGATAAGACTTTTATATGTGAAACTCTATAGTGAATGATGCACGGCCGCTTATCAAACCATGCAAGCATAATACTGAGAAACAGAAAACAAAAAGAATTGACAGTTCTTCTAGTCATATATGAATACAGCCTTTTTTTCCCAGCCAACAGTTTGAATAGTGCATCAATTTTAATAGTGAACACAATTCTTTATCTAAAAGCTGCACCTGAATCTTCAGTTAGTAATTATTTGACTCCATCAACACCACTCAGGCAATAAATCAATTTTGCAATTATCAATTAATTAGAAGCGTTATCTCGTGAATAAACTGAACCACAGACATAATACACACGATTTAATGGCATTTCTTAATCGCACTTCTTGGCAATCACCAGAGTCCAATTATTGGCCATGAGATAAAGATGAACCATTAATAATGTGTAACTCTGTTTCACTTCCCCTCCATTTACTTAAGCAGACCTTTAAAAAAAAATACGTGAACAGATTTACCTTGATTTTAAAAAACACTGATAAAAAATAAATTGACTGGCAAACTGAACAGAACCCGATATGCGGTGCTGCAGAGAGGACCACTTTTCCCTGCTGTGCTTACAACATGGGCGCTGAAGGAAATTAATTAGAGTTTATCAAAAAAAAAAGAATTGAGAGAAAAAAAAACTTCTGAGTATTAAAAAACAACACAAAGGTTTAATTTAACGACATGATTAATTAATTAAGTACATAATTATAATCAGGACATTGGACATATATACAGAGACAGCAATTTATTTACTGGAGAAGAGAAAAGACAGTTGGACATTTAACACGTTTCCTAACGACTATTAGAAGAAATTAAAAGGTATAGAAGTATTAAACAGCATTACTAACAGAAGCTGTGTTTTTCCCAGTCCCACACCTATGCTTTCTATTTTGGGGAACAGATTTCACCAGTAATTACACTGTTTTCAGCTCGTCTCCGGCGTGTTACAGGTTGAGGTGTTAGAATGAGGTTTCACTGCAGCTGAGGTTACACTCAGCATCACACACTTTACTTTAGTGGCCTGCTCCCAGTAGCAACGGACAGGGCTCGCTTTCTCTCACGTGTACTATGCTGCTGACAATAGCGCTTCTAACTAAAGATGGCAACGTGGAATCGCATGTACAATATTATTTTAATTTAGCGTGCCAGTGGTACAAAGAATCAGATGTGCTTCCTGTCCTCCTGATTTTCAGTATGAGTAGAAAAATAAATTTATGGTCCATGTTACTTTACGTGACTACTATACGTAAATATATACATATACTTTTTATTAATTTTGAATAATAATAATAATAATAATATTAAGAGTAGTAGTAGTAGTATTATATAATCACTGCAGAGGCCCAAAGTGTTCAAACTGTTCAAATCTATTGTATATATTTTTTAATACTCAACAGTGATGAATGTACAGTTGTACAGTTTTGGAATTGTCTCAACATTTCCAAATAAGACAGAAAAGCTCATGGCCGTTTCTCCTAAATTTTAAATGAATGGAGTCTGGTTAGACTGATAGATAGATAGATAGATAGATAGATAGATAGATAGATAGATAGATAGATAGATAGATAGATAGATAAGCAAAAAAATATGCACATAAGCAACTAAAAAATTAATTGATATACAAACAATAAACAAACAAACAAACATGATTATTAATTATTGTAATTATGTGTTTTAATCACATATAAGTAGTTACGTAGTAAACTAAATACCACGGGTTCCTGAATTTCCTGACACACGGACACACGGACACACACACACACGGACACACGGACACACACACACACACAGAGAGAGAGAGAGAGAGAGAGAGAGAGAGAGAGAGAGAGATATGTGAATATTTTACACATGAACAGATGAATATATTCACTATAAGATTTTTAATATACAGATGGAATGAAAATGCCTACAAGCACCTGTTAGTTTGGGTTTTTGTGGTAGACCTGCTACACCAGCAGTTACAGTAGCTGGCCGGCCCATGCGGAAAATTAACACTATCCTGCTAACATAGCATTTAAAATCCCATATCCATGTTAGTGAAAATGAGCATTTTGCAGCAGCAGTGTCCGGACAAAAAAATGCTTATAAAAGTGAATTACAGGGTTTCGTTTACAAACAGTGCTGTGTAATGACTTCCTCACAAGGATGCAGACATATATTTTTTCAGGGCTAACAGAGGCATTAAGCACTGCTGCGAGAAAACCGTACAAACCTAAGCCAAACTAAACTAATGTGTATAGAACTCATCTACATCTTTTTTTTTTAATTATGCAAAAATAATTAGACAGTTAAAGCAGTGCATATGGAATTACAAATAAATAATTTTTGTATTCATTATTAATGAGCATTTTTGCTTTACACTTAAATATAAATAAGTTACATAATATGCACATTAAACTACAATACAGTAGATATATATTCTTACATATAATCCCTATTATTATTATGCATCCCATAGTTATACAAAATAATTAATTTTAATTAGCTGTTTTTTAAATTGGGTTACTTTTGTGACACCAGAGCCAGCAACAAATTTATTATTTCATTTACTGAATAATAAATCATCAAACTGCTAAAAAAAAGTGTTATTATTTAAAAGTAAATTAATAAATGTTTCAGCTGCAAGAACAACATAAACAGACACTAGAAATAATTTTATTTTCTGTTTGTTCATTTCTGTTTGTTGTTAACTTGTACCGTTAATTGTTTCTGCACAAAACAGAAACCTGTTTCTTTCTATCCAGTCCTAGAAATCACATCCATTTACACACGAGTTAAACCACATTTACATGGACCCATATTTAATTGGTAAGAGTGACCCTAGAAAGACAGTGCACTGCGGCTTGCTTCCAGACCATGCCGTATTTGTCCACAGAGGCCAAGCACATAGCGGAAAATCATAAATCATCTGCATGAGCTTCCACCTGAGCTCGCACTTTTACCCTAGATGGAGCTGTTATCCTTGAGGCCTGATTCAATTATTTACTTGCCAAATAAATTATTACATAATGCCCCTGTGCATAACAGGCCGCAGCAACACTTCTTTTTCCAGCTACATCTGACAGCCTGTTTCCATCTGAACCGTTCCCCAGGGGACCATAATGAGTGTCATGCAAAAAAAAAGGGATATTTAAAAATTATGGAAAAACTGAAGAGCATACATTCTTTTTAAATGGAGAACCTGGCTGTGTTACTGAACTACCGAGATAAGCCGAGATATCCGACACCCTGCTGAGAACAACATTCACAGTGCACTCCACTGCTTTATTTTTAAACCGTAGGCATTGCATCAACAATTATACGGTGTTTTTTAACAGCGCTCTTCAATTCTCAAAGCTCATTGGTCGGAAGGTGTTGATTAATTTTCTGTAACTGTATAAAGCGCTGACCGTAGAGCTGGCTGTAAATCACATTATCAATTCTAGTAACTCATACACAAGGACCGCACATACTCTACGCCTAATAATAAAAAAATATTTATTTAAGACAGAAAAGAGAGAAGCTTTTTTTTAACAAGGCATCATACCACCCTGTCTTTAATTATTTTCCTATTACACCATAGCCTGTTTTGTTTTTTATTCATTAAATATCCATGTTAGAGAAGTTATCATGGACAAATCACAGCATTTAATCCACTTGTTTTTGATTCAGAAACAGCTGACGAAGACAGTATCTTTGGGCAGAACGTATAACGCTTTTTATATCTGAAGGCAACAGCTGTTTGAAAATAATTCTTAATTTGGACAAATCAGAAGTCAGCATTGCAGCGGTGTATGAACGCTTCTCAGAGAAGCCAATTTCATAATTCGTTCCACAGTATGACAGTTCCACGAGAGTTTGAAAAATGTAGCAGACAAAACTGTCACTCCAACCGCTGACTGAAGGAGTTTTTTTAGCAATGTGGCCATTTTTTAAGTAAATATCACAATCATATTGTAAACTGTGAAAGGTCACACAATATTCCAATATGGGAAATTTAATATCAGTACATGCCTAATGCACTATGATGAGTTACACATGCGGTTGAACAAGGCTTTCACCGGCTTTCTCTCTGACACTACGGACTTGCAGACCTTTTTAACAATATCTCAAAGGTATAACAACAGTATCCAACAACATCCAAACCCTGCACTGAGCTGCAGCCATTCAGTTTAAAAAATAATTCTCTGTATGGAAATTAGGTGATTGCGGGAGTAAAACGAATGAATGCTAGAAGTGTGTATGTCCTAATGGTGAAAAACTCCTCTCCTATAAAAAAAAACGCAAGTAAACTGGAGCATGGCTGTGAGTGTAGTGGGAGTTGTGGGGTGAAGGATCAGGCACAGATTGCCTCTCATGCCTCACAGAGTTTCAGAACGGTGCAGTTTGCTCAAGGCCTTTTGGCCCTTCTACATTAGCAAGTATATTAGTCCTTTAGTTCTGGCCAGCATGCATATTTTACATGTTAAATCTCAACATGTTCGCTGGCATTCAACAAGTCTGTCTATCTGGCTTGAGCACACACACACACACACACACACACACTATGATCCAGAATTACGGTGGGTGTAATCTTTAAATAATCTGTTTCACCACTGTTTGGATGCCATTTAAAAAAGAAATTTCTGTTTTATTCACCGGTTAGATCAGCAAAAGTTGTTGCTTCTAATCCATCCTTATAAAATCTGGGCGGCCATACAGATTTCTAACACACACACACACACACACACACACACACACACACACACACACACACACACACACACACACGCACGCACAAAAAAAAACCCAAGTGAAATTACTCATTTCTTATATTGCTTTATGCCTTAATTTTAAAGGAAGACTGGCGTCTTGTCTCATTACATTACGGTAACCAAACTGGAAAAAACAGGTATGTGTCAACATTAAAGGTGCAGTCTGTAACATCATGGAAATGACGAAAACTCTTCACCCAACCCCAAACCCATCCACTGAAACACATAAGCTTTACGAATTACAGATTGTAGAGCTGTGCAGCTCTGTTCTACCTTTAAGCTCACTTTTGGGCCAGAAAAAAAAAAAATTAATTCTATGATTAAGATTAAGCAGATCGAATAGAGCCTTGAGCATAACTGAATAAACATGGTGAAGGGGAAGGTGCCTCAAAAAATCAATCCTTGATTATATATTTCATGAAAAAGCATGAAGAGAGCTTAAAGAACTGGCCATGACATTTAGGTTAAGGACATATTTTCTTCTATAATATTGATCTTCTATAATATTGAGATGCAGCAAGGCTACTTATAAAACATGGCTTAAAAAAAAACAAAAAACGGGTACATTCCAGCTGGAGGTCAGTGCTAATGTTAGTGCTAATGCATTAATGATTGGAACTATATTAGCATAAAAATAGAAAATATATTTATAATCATATTTTGTACACAATAATCAGCCACAACATTAAAACCACCTGCCTAAACAGCTCTGACTTGTCGAGGCATGGACTCCACGATACCTTTGAAAGTATGCTGTTGTATCTGTCACACCAAGATGTTAGCGACAGACCCTTCTGTGAATCTTCTGTTGGATCGGACAACAAGGCTAGGCTTCAGCCACCACACAGGTCAGTGAGATTTGGGCATCATGACCATGTCATTGGTTCACCAGTTGTCTTTCCTACCAAGCATTAACCATTGTGTACTGTAAACACCACACAAGACCAACTGTTTTGGAGATGTTGGAGATCACAATTTGGTCCTTCTTTGTCTTACACTTGGCCATTATTCATACTTGCAACATATCAACTTTGAGAACAAATGGTTCATGTGCAACATTTTTGTGATAACATAATCAATGTGATTCATTTCACCTGTTGGTGGGTTTAATATTTACAATTACAATGAGTTACACTGGTGATCAGTACAGCAGAACTATTCTTAAAATGCTCCTCTAAGAGCAAGCAAACACATGACGTCAATGACATCACCCTCATATACGACACATCCCCCTATATGCAGTAGGGGTGCTGAAATAAATTCCTAATCTTGCCGATTCTTAATCTATTCACAATGCCCAAAAATTATTTTTTTGAAATGCAGTTTATTTTTGGCCACTCCTACCCCTGAGAGTATGGCATATTGTAACGTAACGCATTACGTGTCCACCCGGCCACAGAAGAAGGCCGTCTAGGCCACCGTACAGCAAGCTGCGTTATTTGTTTATTATTCATCATTATTTTGAGTTTTTTGTTCATTGATAGATTTTTTTTTATTTAAGAAAAAGCCAGGCAGCTAAGCAAACCTAATACTGGTCATTTAAGTTTTAGAATTTTATGCACAATTCTATTTATGGTACAAATATAAAATAATGCAAAAAGTTTTGATACAGTTAGGAACCTAAAAGTATTGTTCTAAATAAATGTTCTATTTGTCTTTTCATCTTTTAAATCACATAATTTAAACAAAATTTATAAATAAGTGAATAGACTAGAAAAATCGATTCCAAAAATCGGAATCGAATAGAATCACCAGGCACTAAGAGATTCGCACCCCCAATATGCAGTATGCTATTATCAATGCTATCTTTCTGGCATGACCTAAAAACACCATCAAACCTCATCACCATTTAAAATAGACGCATTTTAAAAATAGAAGAAGTTGTGTATTACTTTCTATATCTGGCTTCACCCATAGTTTAAAACTAACAGGAATATAAAATTACAATAGAGTAAAATAATCCTTTAAATGCCTACCACTCAAATAAGATGATTAGTCCTAGAAATCACATTTTAGGGAAAGTATTGTTTTATTTTTTTAGTAGAGATTCTTGTATGCATTATAAGTATCACTGAGTTTTCATTATTTAAATATAATTTTAGAACAGAAACGGGATCAGGTTCATAGATAACCAGTCTATTTCAGCTCTGAAAACATGAATTTCTCTTCTTAGTATAGGTAGTATTTATAGATCTCCATATGTGTGTGTGTGTGTGTGTGTGTGTGTGTACATGTCTGAGTTACCAGACTCTGCAGTGACTTTCTCACTTTAGCGTGTTCAGATCCACTGCCTTGTTCTGAGATGTCTGTGCCAGAAGCCTTTAATCTTACAAGTATCCATGCTACCTGATAGATTTGCCAATATTTTTAGTGCAGGTGTATGATCCCTCTGTCTGCTGCTGGAAGCTCAACCAACATGACAGCGCTGCAATTCCACCGAGAGATGAGCTATATGTCAGTACCTGGTCCTCTACGTGTGAAAGAACACGATATTACAACATGATATATTACGACATTATAACGATTATTGCAGGCCTAAAACTCTGTCTTGTCCAAGACATTTTCTATCCTTCAGCTGGTACAGTACAGACACTCTTATTACCAGCCATCTTGGGTTCCACATGCCCATCTGGAACTGTGCAACTTTTGCAGTGCAATTAAATGCAGTCAATCTTATTGGTGGGAATGGAGAAAAAAAACTGAATTGACAGCAGCAATGAACGTTCTCCTAAAGCCTGTCATCAATTACAGAAATCAGCTCTGTGACTAAGACAACAGGGATGCATTTAGATTGTAGTGTGATACATAAACTTAAGTTAACGTCAATGGCCAGCTAGTCAGCCTGATAAACCACTGCTTTTGGATGAACCATGGTGCTTTGTATACATAACGTAAAGGGTTTATGTTGAAAAGGGTATCAATAGAGCTCTAACTGTACCTTCTGAATTTTTAATATAAACAGAGACTGAGACCGAGTGTGTGTGTGTGAGAGAGAGAGAGAGAGAGAGAGAGAGAGAGAGAGAGCGAAAAAGAGACACAGTCAGACAGAGATAGATAAATAGAGAGAGAGAAAGAGAGAGAGAGAGAGAGAGAGAGAGAGAGAGAGAGAGAG
>JAOVVF010000034.1:739738-758044 GCA_028565595.1 Duopalatinus emarginatus | reverse complement strand
TTTAACTAAGCACTCTTGTAAGTCGCTCTGGATAAGGGCGTCTGCCAAATGCCGTAAATGTAAATGTAAATGTAAATTACTACTTATGTGTGAGTGCCTGCATAAACCCCACATATTATTAAAGCCCACTACAAACTTTATTTCAAGGGGTTTTTTTGGTTATATTTAGTGCTAATTATTTTATCTAGAAAAGTTCCTAGTACTCGAAATTGAAAAAGTCTGTTTTAGCCTAAAGATGAATGCTTAGTTGAAGCCTGTCTGAGGCCATGTTTTATTCATGCACATGTAGTGTAAGTGTACACATAAAGCCCATGTATTATTAAAACCAACAATAAACTATGAGGTTAAATTCAATGGTTGTTACTCATGACCTTACTCACTAAGCCACACTACACTAACTATAGTTTGTGCAATATATAAACCATGTAAATGTCTATAATTATGACAGTTTGTTTTAAATTATAACATAAGCCTAATGTACATTTATCGCACAGTTATCGGAAAGCCACTAAAAACTAATAAAATTATGAGAACAACATACAAGTGTCAGTGCATACTCACATCATTTTAGACACCTGGCAACCCTGGTTAAAAATATTAACCTGGTTTTGATGAGAAAAGGTCTGTGTCCAATACAGAGGACAATATTAAACAGGCAGATTCTCAGGAGGATATTTACTGCTAAAGTTGTCTGTTGATAGACAGCTGGCCCATTTTAATGAAGATGTCCTTATGTACTAGATTATACAGGTGTACAGATTATAAAAACCAGTGACTTGACAGATAGATGGTATCTAGGTTAAATTTGTTTCCCAAGGCTAACTTAATGGCTGCTATTAAAAAACCTTTTCCTTCTCAGTACTTATATATGACTTAAATACAAAGGAGAGACATGGTATAGTCATGTGACAGTAGGTGGCAGTATTGAATGTGAGTGGGGCATTTCTCTCTCTCTCTCTCTCTCTCTCTCTCTCTCTCTTTCGTTACATTTGTATCACAATTATTCTAAAACTGCACTCAGTATGTGTAATTGGTAAGTGTGGAACCCTGATTATTCAGAGTAACAGGATCAATACTGTTATACTCTGTCAAACCTTTACCGTGGTAGCTAAGGTTAGAAAATTAACACTAACTAGGCTACAAATTATTTAAAGCGCTCTCTCCATATTAGCTTAGAGGGTATAGATTTCACAAGGGTGGGGGACAGTCATTATCACTTCAGAACGGACTCCAGCTTCGTCTGTGTGTGTATGTGTTTGGGTGTTGATAGATTCACACTGATTATATAAGTCAGATCTTTGCATCCAGTCTGAGCCAAGTAAATCTGTGACTCCGAATAGTGCTGGCACCCACACAGGTACACTGTCAGGGCAAACAGGGCACTCGTTAAATGTTGGCCAAGGTGTTGTGATATAATCAGTGAGACTGTTCAATTGGTATAAATAAATGGTCTGAGAGTCGGAGGCAAGTACAACAGGCAAACAAGATAAATATTTATAACATATAAACGTTCAGCCTAGTGAATAGCCGAGTGAATTACTGACCTACAGTATGTTTAAGATTCCACCTAAACCAAAACTTTCTATGTCTATGTAATTTATAAAAGACCACTGATGCTAATACGCTATTGCATTTTTTTTTTTATCTAGCAAGGAAATTTATTTTTTTTTACCTGATTTTTTTTTTACCTGATTTTTTTTTTTTTGCTTAATGACAAAAATAGAATATGAATGGATGTGAGTGGACTGCAGAAGACCATAAATATTTATTTCCGAGAAAAAAGGTAAAGTGCTTAGCAGCTATATTAAATCCATATTTAGTACATATGTACCAGAGTACTAGAGACTAATTCATGAAGTAACCAACATCAAGAACATAACAGTTCTGGATGGTGTACATAAATATTATTATAATATTAGCCTGTACTATAGCTAGTTTATTTATCTATTACCATACAAGACAGCATTCTTCCATAGGCACCTGAGCATTATGGAGCATCTGGTTCCTCATGTCTTTACAGGGGAGCGTTTCAGAGCTTAATTTACATTGAAAGGTACCTTTTGGAAAGTCAATCTGTGTATCTCTGTTGAACATATGAATTGCAATATTAAGCAGAAATCTACTTATTTTGCATCTCTTTTATTAGAAATGGAAATTAGAAATACGTTCTTCTGCTGCAGAGGAAAAACAGGCAGATTTAGTTACAGGTTTGTTGTCAATGGAGCTAACTTTAAGATATTTAACAGTTGTAACAATTGAATGTTTCAACTAACCCACGAGAATAACAATGAGATCTCCAGCTGGCTGTTAAATGACTTTCATTAGTAATGATTCATACATGGATGGCTCTAGAAAGTCAGTGTCCTCTTACTATTTTAAGGCATTTAATAACACAGTACAGCTCTGTAATTTACTATGCCCACTATTATTCCAGATTAATGATTATTTCCATAGTGGTACTAAATGTCCTAAAGGTCGAGACCTACAATGCATAGCTTGCCATGGGTGAATTACTTTAGCCAGGATTTTAACTAGCAAACATGGGTCTTATGCTATCATTCCTTCTCTCACAGTTCCTGTTGATTTTTTAGTTTGTTTAGACTTTCAGTCTTTCACAGTGGATATGTTCTCCCAGTTCCTTTTTTTTCTTTTAAACTTCTGATTTTCATCTTGCATGCCGAACATCCTAATGCAGTTGGTGGTGAGAGATTGATACCCCAGGCATTTTTCCACCTGCAGATTACATAAAACCAATATGTATGTCTAAAATTTGATAGCTTATCTTCTATTGTCTACCAACAATAGGACCAATGACATCAATCTTTTCTGTGCACACGATATGTATATATATATATATACATACATACACACATACATATATCAGCCACATGTTAAAATCACCTGCTTCAACCATCAACCATCAACACAGCTCAGTTAGTAACAAATAGTTTTGGAGAAGGCCTGACCCACTCATCTAGACATTACAAATTGGTCCAAATTACTAAGATCCTTACACTTACCAACTTTTCCTGCCTCCAGCACATGAACTTGATGAAAGGGAAAATGGCATGTCTCAATATCCCATTAAATAATGGTTAAGGACCTATCTTTTAGGCTATGTCAGGAACATGGCTGCCATCTTGAAAGCCGCCATATTGGATCACAGGCAAGTTTTCCAATGGGAAGGTGGTCATGTGTTCTGTGACTTTTGACTTACCCTGCACACCCTACACACACAGTGAAACAGCCACCAAAATGACTGACCTGTCGAGGCACAGACTCCACAAGACCTCTAAATGTGTTCTGTGCTTTCTGGTATTGATCTGACAGTCTTTGACAAGCCCCAATATGTAGGTCAAAGCATCTTTCGTGACCCGAAGAAGGACAACTGGTGAAACGGAAACATAGTCATGGGTGCCCAAAGCTCAATCCTGTGTGTAGTGTGTAAAGGATTCCCTGCCTAGTCTGATTCTACAGAAGATCCACAAAAAAAAACTGTTTATAATGTCTTGGTGCCAGTTACCACAGCAGATCTGTAGAGGTCTTGCGGAGTTCATATGTCGACGAATCACAGCTGTTTTGGCAGGCATACATAAAATTATTCAGTCAGCCAATCATGTGGCAGCAGTGCAATGTATAACATAAAGCACGAGTTTTATGGTCATGGTCACATCTAATATCACAATGCTGGAAATCTGTGATCTTCGTGACTTTGACCATGGCATGGCTGCTTGTTTGAGTTTGAGTAATGCCCGGACAGGTTTGAGCTGACAGGAAAGCTAATGTAACCCTGTGGTGAGAACAGCCTCTGAGAAAGCACAACACATTAAACCTTGAGGCAAATCATATACAACAGCAGATACTCATTAGGTTCCACTCCTGTTAGCCAAGAACAGGAATCTGAAGCTACAGTCAGGACTTGAACACCAAAACTGGACAGATGAGGAACAGAAAAGCCCTGGTGGTCTTGTAGAATTCAATGGTAAAATAATATTTTAAAACTTTTCAGTGTGCAGGTCACATTTTATTTACTGAATAAATTTGGACAAAACACCAAAATCAGTTACATTACAATCAGAGCATCTGAGGCAGATATCCCACCATGCATGCCCCCCACCCCTTCAAAAGAAAAAAAATCCTTCACGCAGCACCAACTAATGTGGGCCATTCATTCTACCTGAAAGCGTATTGAAAAGAAAAAAAACAAACAAAAAAAACAAAAAACTTATAAACCTAATGCTTTTAAAGAGGCAACTTAGACTCCTAGCAGTTAAAATAGATTTTGCAAGGATTTACTTTAGGAAACAAAAAGAAAAGGAAAAAAAAAACAACAACAACGAAAAAACAACTTCCCCAGCCCTCTTGCTAGGCTATAGCATTCGAAAGGGTACATGCCATTAACTACAGATCACAATTTGAAGTAACATTGATATACCACAAAACATGTCCACATGTACCTATTTAGAACATGATCATTTCACAGAACCTAGGCAGGCAGTAGAAAAGTAACATGAGGTACTGGAGACAGTGTAGTCGTAGTAACATCACTGACCAAGGTGTTCAAAAGTAAAAAGAGAAGGGATGTTATCGGCATTGGTGGTGTGGGGCACAAATACTGGCACTTAAGTTAGATGGTTTAGAATAAACCTTGGGACAGTCTTTAATGCCAACATCAAAACTGTCCTGTGTCGAGTATTGCCTACAATATTTGTGGAAACGGAAAATTAAGGTATAAAGAAAATCCTGCAAATATATTTAAATATAGTAGTTGTTACTTTAAATTAAAAACTCTCATTTCAGCAGAAAAAAATGAAATTAAAATTAAATAGATGCTAGTCTACAGAGATGGAATGGACCATTCACTTGGCCTAAGTAGGCCAAGCGCCCCTCACGTCTCAAGGCTCAAAGAGGTTCAATTCAGGCTAGAGGAGAAATAAGCAGCAATTTAGAAAGTTTCGAAAGAATAGCTTAATGCAACACAAAAAAAGCTGAGTTAATGCGGTCTTACACAAATGAAAGAAACGAAAATACACAGTCAGAAAAGGGGATCAAGTCTGAAAAGTAGAATTTACAAACCTGTATTGTAATTCTGCTGATAGAATTACCACATACATTTGATAGCATTGGCCTATAAGGCTATGAAAGAGCAGAATGGTGTAAGGAATATACTTTAAAAAAAAGAATAAATAGGCAAATGCAGCCAACAAAAAGCCAACAAAATGCTTTTAAAGTTCAATATGTGTAGAGAATGTTGTCTACTTGGATAAATCTGAACAGGAGTGGTTGCAGTTCGCTTGATGTTGGTGTTGTTCTCCTTGGCTGAGGTCTCCTGTGCCGTCATGTTTTTTTTTTTTGTAGCTTAATATGACTTGTACGCCTCATGAGCACCACTTAAAATAAAAAAAAAAAAGAAAACTCAACCTAAAGATAGTTAGAAGTCTTGCTACATTACTGAACATTAACATTTGCCCAGAAGCTCTTGCTGAAGGTGTTCCACACCATCAAGCCAGACCTTCCCAGGTTTTCTCCATGGAATGGGAGATCAAGATAAACACTGTTGTATGAGTGCATTCTGTCATCAAACACATGGCAAAACGTCTTTTTTTTTTGTGCTGCTCAGCTGAGGAATTGCTCTAGCTCTTCCTCCATGGTGGCCTCGGGCACCGTCTGGTCTGCTTCACGGTCTCCTCTGGCATAGATAGTGCCAGCCTGGCCCGTGGCTGCCAGGAACCAGGGATGCTCCAGGATTTCACGTGAAGTCAGCCTTTCCGATGGTTCCCGCCGCAAGATGCTGCGGATCAAGCAGCGTGCCTTGGGTGTCAGCGTCTCTGGGATGTTGAAGTGGCCACGGCGGATCTTGCTGAAGAGCGAGCCTGGTTCCACATCGTGGAAAGGGTAGCGGCCAACAAGGATGGTGTATAGCATGACACCGAGACTCCACACGTCTGCCGCTTTGCCCGAGTAGCTGCCACTGGCATTGAGGATCTCCGGGCTTACGTAAGCCGGACAGCCATGTTTGTCTGAGAGAGAATCATCGCTTCCCTTCAGGAGGTATGTATCTTCTAAACTCTCCAACTTAACAAGGCTCCTGAGATACACAGGAAACAAACAAATCATTTCTTTAATCCTGGGAAGAGGGAACCACTTACAATTTTCCAGCAATCATTTAAAGTTTGTAATTTTGTAATGACAGTACAACATTTCATTATAAATCCACATGATGGTACAAAGCAGGGAAGCAAATAACCACCCCCTGGATGGTCTCAGTGTTATAAGAGGAGGAGTAAACCTCTCTGAAGAAAGTAATCTTTCTATTTTAATTTAACTTTAAGCACAAGATTTATGGGATTTCAAGAATCATGCAAGTAGGCCTGCAAAAGTACAAAAAACAATAGAACAAGGAAACATGCATTCCTCTTCAGGGTGAGTACATCCACATACATAAATAGGGAAATCCCTGTATTTCCTCTGGAGTAATGATGCACAGGAAACAGAATGAAAATTATAAACGAGCTCTTCTGCACCATAGACATACCCAGGAAAAAAAAGCGTATCCTGGTTGTCCTGTTGTCTTTGCATTTTCAGTAACCATAAACTGTAGATCACATGTCAGGACTACTTGACTGCCAGCAAACCACTGTACTGTAAAAGTGATCAGAGCGTGCACCTTTTGACCTCTAGCTCTGTTTCTGTTCAGCTGCCTGCTCGAAATAAACCCTCAAATAACATGCAGTGTACATGACTCACACCTCAACTGCAGAATGGAAAAAAAACACACTTGCTGACTCTGAAAAAGACACCAGGGCAAAACATGAACAGCCATTTCAATAAGTACTGGATTGCACATAAACACAAGGGCCAGTTTTCCAAGAAAAGATTAGGCCTGCTTAAAAAAAAAAACAAAAAAAAAAAAACACACACACACACACAATGGTGATTCACCACCAGAACTGCAATTTATTCCAAAACGAGACTTAATCCACCGGGTAGCCAGGCTCTTATGTGTAACAGCTCGAGGTTTCAAACGCCCACTAACATGGTCATGATGCTGGCCAGAAACCCAGCATAGCTCTATGCCTACTCAAGTTCTCTCTGGCTGCTTGTGCCTATTCCCATTCGGGTGCATATGTGGTGTTTTATTTCAGGCCAAGGCAGAAGCACCTACTCCAGGCATAGTAACCTGACGGATTTTGCCATCAATCATTAGGAAGGCATGGATGTAGCATCCCAGGCTACTGTGCATGGGAATGTTAAGGTCACCAAGCTCACATTTAGAACTGTGGCCACAATGACTCCATTTCCATGTGCTGAGCCACAGGAAAACTAGCTGAGGTGATTCATTTGGCTGAATGTGCTACTATCATAGCTTACCATAGACCGCCCAAAGTCATGCACAGTGCTATGACATCAGCCTAATTTTAGAGATGAGGCACGTGGCCAGGCTACATTGTACATTCCTAATTTGCCTTAGTGGCACTCTGGTTACACTATCTGACATTCATCATATCTGTGCGATACTGAGGTAGGACAAACTGGTACAAAACAGGACAAGTACACATGACCACAAACCTAATATCTGCAATGCAGATATGCATATCAGTGAATAAAAACATGCATATTAGTAAATAAAACATTTTGTTCACTCTCTCTCTTTTTTTTTTTACCTTTCCTCATTTTTAAAGACGAACTTCCTCAGCTTGAGGTCTCTGAGAACCAGGCCATTGTCATGGCAGTGCGCTACAGCAGACACTATCTGATAGAAGAGTCTGGCAGCCTCTTCCTCCCGCAACTTCTTGCATGTGCGGACAAACGAATGCATGTCTCCATGGCTCCTCTCGAAGAACACGTACGCCCGCGTGTCTCCAAGGAGAATCTCCACTATTTGGTTGATGTTCTGATGAGCACCCAGTACAAAGTAGGCAGCTAATGATTCTTGATATCGGCTGATATCGAACACCTGCAAAAAAAGAAAAGGGGGCAGTTGGTATTCAATTAGACACTGTCATTGATTTAAAGGAAATTGGTCAGTTGTGCAAAGTTACTGTTCTTAGAGCCTCTTATACCCCTGGATTATTGGTCTTATAGATCTTTCCTGTTCTCCACTTAAAAAAAAAACCTCCACTTTGTAAGACAATAGAGAGGGATCAGAGACAAAAGGACTGCAACCCGTGCGCCATCGGAAGGCAAGGCATACACCTCTGCAGCAAAATTTAAGTCTCCAAAACAGACACTGATCTTTGATGTTGCTTAGTAACAGGCACATAAAAGGGAGGTGGGGTAAATATAGCACACCGATGGTGGCCATCGGAGCCTTAAATCTTATCAAGGTATAGTAGCGTCATCTGGCTTGTTGCCCACATTAATGGACCTTTGGTCCTCCCACACACTTGCTAACCTCTCGCATTTGGTGCCTCTGTGCATTTTTAACTTGTCATACCACCTACGACAAATCATGACATCTGTGTGCTAGATTTGATGCACCTGAATAATTAGAAACATCTACAGCTCTGCTAGTCACCGATTCTTCCTCCTCCTTATTAGGAAAGGCTTTCATAACAAAGCACATGCACATTGGGCACAGAGTGTGCAAGCACAGCTAGGCTGATCATAGGGCAGAACACCATAGTAACAGTCAGGTTTTGCCCATGTGCCCAAACTGGACAGTGTTTCTGGCTCTTTTGTCATATCTGAACCCCCCCCACATCACTGCTATGTTAAAGTGTGAAGGCAGTGTCACATGAGCAGATATTGCTGCATGCATTTAAGGCTATGCTATAATGTTCATTCATTCATTCATTCAGTCAGTGGGAAATAATCAGCATATATTACCGGCTCATGCTGCATGGCCTTGTTCACAAAATACACAATATCCTTAATATGGATCATGCAATTATGCCTATATGCACGCGCATATATATATATATATATAATATAGATTATATATATATACACACGTGTATATATAGCGTGTGGTAGCATGCATACTTAATAATAGAAACTATAGTGTTTGGGGGAGCATGCATACCTGATAATACTCACTACAGAGTGTAATGCAACATGCATACTTGATAATAGGCACTATAGTGTGTGTAATAGCATGCATACTTGATAATAGGCACTATAGAGTGTGTGGTAGCATGCATACTTGATAATAGGCACTATAGAGTGTGTGGTAGCATGCATACTTAATAATAGGCACTATAGTGTGTGTGATAGGATGCATACTTAATAATAGACACTACAGAGTGTGTGGTAGCATGCATACTTGATAATAGACACTACAGAGTGTGTGGTAGCATGCATACTTGATAATAGGCACTACAGAGTGTGTGGTAGCATGCATACTTGATAATAGACACTACAGAGTGTGTGGTAGCATGCATACTTGATAATAGGCACTACAGAGTGTGTGGTAGCATGCATACTTGATAATAGGCACTATAGAGTGTGTGGTAGCTTGCATACTTGATTATAGGCACTATAGTGTGTGGGGTAACACGCATACTTAATAATACTAATAATATGCACTATGTAGTATAGTATGTAAAGTCAAATCGTGCAGGTTAGGACGTGGCACGCGCGCTTTTTACCTTGCACACGAGCTCTTCCCCGCTGTGTAAGTGCACGGCCCGGAACACGCGGTCTCCCTCCAGCGGCTCCAGTAAGAGGTAATTCCCGATACAGGACACTCGGTAGGTGGAGTCCGGGCTCTCCGGAGGACTCGGGGAGCCTAGATTAGGACTAAAGCTCTGATTCGGCTCCGGGGTCCTCTGTTGTAGACAAGACAGCTCCTCCAATTCGTGCGCTTTGTGCCTCGCTCTCCCATACCGTGCGATGTTGATGGGATTGGAGCGCTGTATGTTCATGGGTGTTAGATGAGGTTTAATCTAAAGAACTGGTAGCGGTGCGAGGCTTGAGGTGCAGGTCTGGCTCGGAGGGGAATGCCTAGTGTGTGTGGGGAGGGATACTAACTTGGGAAACACATAGAATAAAAATAATGACTGATCTGATTATACCGCTAACATCGCCGGGTAACACATCCAAAAGACGTGGTGTCGATGTCCGAGTCAGGGGGCTGATAACCGTGCTGCAGTCCGCTCGGTCCTGCTGTGACTATTAATCTAATCTATTATATAATATCCCGGATGCAAGGAAAAGGATAATAAAATAATAAAAAATAATAAAAGTTACCCTGCTTTCTACGCCTGAGCTCTAACACACTTCGGGATGATTTCCGATTTGTGCAAAGATGGAGGAAAAACCGTGCTGCTGTTAAATTTCCCAAGTACAAAAGACAGCCGGGTTAAATGCCCCTGAAAGTAGTGCTGGCTAGCAGTAATGTCCGGGCTTAACGTGCTAACCGGTCAGTGGTGTCGGCTTTCCTGAGAACGGGCTCCGTTTCCATTCAGCGGCCTCCTTCTTCCTCCACTGCTCATTTCCACGCAGCTCTGCTCGCCATCTGCTTCACACGACCGTACACGAACCGACTCGGAGCTCACAGACAGCAGACGTCTTTATGTGCGCGTTTTGTCCTTGCACGGCGCAGATTTTTCCGGACTCTTACGCGGAATGGTCGGGAATCAGGCGACGATTGAGATGCTGGAGAGGAAGAAGGGATGGCCGACTTTACCAGGCCTATCCCTTATTTCAGCAAGGCATCATCTCCCGCGGTCTACTTACTACTTACGTGGCTGAGAATCCCAGTCCATTCAATGCGAGGTCAGCCACACACACACACTCCCCCTTCTCTCTCTCTCGCTCGCTCACACACACACACACATACACACATAGGAGTTGACTGCTCTCGGGTTGCTCTACACACAACCAGCGAGCTTCTTCCGCCCCGCCCACTTCTCCTTACGTCAAACCCGGGGATCTCTCTGATTGGGTTTCCTCTCGGAGGCCGAATTCCAAACGCCTTCTTATTGGATACTGCACAGCTGAAGTGAATTGAAGTGAGTCATTGACCACTGGACTAGCACACAGAATAATCTGACCTAAGCATTTAACCCATAGATACATACATATGCATACATACATACACACACACACACACACACAGATTGTGGCAGCAATAGCTTGACTGATGTTAATGAACCAGTCTTGTGACTGGAAGGCTGCCAGTTAGATGCCCAACATGACATGACTGAAGTCACCTGTGTGCTTGTGGTTAAGAAACCAGCTTTGTGTATGGAAGTTTGCACAATCAACATGACATGCCTGAAGTGCCCTTGAGCAAGGCACCGTGGTTTGGGGCTGCCCCCTGCTAAAGTCAGTGTAAGACAAGTCTGGTCACTCGCCGCCATTTTTGGTAACGCCTCCAAGCAGTTATTTTTTTGCCATACAAGACCAAACTTTTATCTCTTTGAATGGGGATATGTCTATTTCTCCCAAACTGAAATAGTAAGTACAGAAAAAAACACATATTTGCAATCACTGGTAAAATCTGGTGAAAATGGTGTACCTTACCTTTGCTCTAGAATTAATATAACACAGAAAAATAAGATTTTTTATGTTCGTCTGGCTACTACGCATGCGCATAAAGGGAGCCAAGCATTTACGACACCTTTCTGCTTTACGGACGTTTCCATGACAATGCAAGATGCTTGATGCAATGTCATTAGGCCCACATTCCCCCTTTGACGCCTTTACTTATATGCTGATTGGTTCTTTCTATTGACAGGTAGGACTTATGTGAAGCAGTTGCCATCTTGGCATTATGGGTTTCCCCCATTCATTTTTCCATAGAGTAGTATAACTCTAAAGTATAAGATCTCTGCACCTGCTCTGAGCAAGTGTGTTCACTGCCCCTAGTGTGTGTCTTTTACTTCACAGATGGGTTAAACATGGAGGTCACATTCCTCTGTGTGCAATGCACAGTAGGCAAATAGTTCCCTTCACTTTATTTTCACACTGGGATGTAGTGAACACACATGCCCAAAGCGGTAAGCAACCCAATCCACAGGAATCAAACTTCTAATCACAAGGCTAATTTCTTAACCCTCCACAAGCCGACAGCTGCCTAAACACACGTGCCATTTTGGTAGGACTCGAACCCACAACCTTTGAATAGCCTCGGTGATGAACCTAGAAGTCCAGTGCCATGACATGTGTCCTATGAATTGCACGTACTTGCTTCCGTCAAACTGGAAGCTGTAGCTTAATATAGAGAGCAGGCATGTGAAATAAGAAGAATATCAGATTTCAGAAGGAACAAATGTATACACCGTGTGTGAAATATGCATGCACCGCAAGTGTAAGAGCTCTTCACATCAGCACTTCTGATGATGATTAATCCTGTACTGGCTGCTGGCACATACTGCAGAATTTATTTTAATGGCCAGATTGGTTAGTCTCGGACCTTCTTTTTTTTTATAACTGGGTTTGTCCTATATGACAATCAAATCAGCAGTATGCATAAGAGAAAGCATTATATACTGCATTCTAATCAAGTGCCAAAATGGAGCTGTGCATTTCAAACCAGGTGAAATGGTATATTTGGAAGAATTTAGATCAGACTCAATTTTATTGTCCTTGTTCAGTACAGGTACAAATCCAGTGAAATGCGGTTAGCATCTAAAAAGTGCAATATACAGTATTATTTACAATATTACAGTAAAGTGCATGAGTAAATGGTAGTATCTGTAGAGACTTAAGTATATAGCTTGTATATACAGTATACAACATATTATATATACAGAATTGTGGTTGCATTTGGTTTTCATGCTGTAGGTGAGGGGAGATTTGACTTATATTTGCATACATAAAATTACTTGCCTGCAAAGGATCAGATAAGCAAATAGCAAGAACAGTCCCTCTTTTAATGCTTAATCATGAACGATTTGTTTATGTCTATAAATAAAGACAATTTGTTTTGAAGCAGTGCCTAATGCTAACACTGTTGGCTAGCGTCACATACTACATATAGAACAAATAAGACTCTGTTTTAATGTAAAGGGGAAAAAAACAACCTTTTCCGTCACCCAATCTTCTTTAAAATAACCGTTAAAAAAGCAGTGTTGTCAGTTTGTTAAATAAAATAATAAGTCTGTGAAAACCATTTCTGATCTAATATCTCTAGCCCTGTAGCTAGTCTCTGGTTCAATGAGCTGCCTTTAGCTAAATGATTTACAAAAAGGCTGCAACAGAGGTTCTGCTACAAAAATTCTTCCCCTCAAGTACCCGGTTCAATCTGCTGAAATACTTTGCTGGATCCATATCCGGACTGTCCCTGCCCTACAAAAATGTAAAATTACTACAGTGGGGTCTTATCTGACAAGGTTAAAGGTTGTTATGGACTATTAGTCTATTTACATTATTTTCTATGCCTTCGTTTTATAACCATACAGTGGCTATAGTGAGGCAATCCTGAGTGTATTCACAGTCCTTAAAGCAGCATTGCGTGATAGGTATTGCTTAAGCCGGTTGTATTACGCAATTAACTTGGTTTCTGTTGGCAGTTTGTAATGCTCTCTATTGTGTACTGTTTAACATTGTGAGCTCGTAGTTTCTGAGCACTTCTAAGAAGTGTGAGTGTGTGTGTGTGTGTTTGTACAATAGAGGGTAGTGTGACCTGGGGAAGCGTGTGAAGTGAGACTGTGGCCTGAGGAAGTGTGGTATGTGTATTGGTGTATTGGTCAATACACAGAGTCCTTCATGGTGGGTAGTAGTGCATGGAAAGCTGTGAGACATATTTATATAGTCCATTAGACAATCAATAATGGCTCTGTTTTCTGGTTGGATGTTTTCAGTGTAGTGTCTACCAATGTTTGTGTACAGTGTGGTACATTTGTAATGATTTTGTCCTTTAAGTATATACTATACCTGCAGATGTGTGCTCCCCTATCAGCCCTTGAACTGAACTGCGTCCCTGAGCAACGCTCCTGGAGGAGGAGGAAGGTGAAAGATTGAGCAATTGCTCTTCGGGAATGTGGGGTGTCGGACGGAATGCACACAGCTGGAAGAGAGACACAGGCGAAGCTGTTCATTCGGATCAGCTTCCTCCCCCGACAAGACATAGAACTTGCAGTGTTTCTCCTGAGATTTATGGCCTCATTGTACCCACGCTTTATGAAAATGTATCTGCTGTACAAAATGCTCTTTTTTTTTTTGCACTGTTCTGCTTTCATGAGTAGTTGTGGATCAAAACGCACCCACACACACCCCTCCCTTCCGCTACGTTTTCAAACTTGACCAGTTCCACCCTGAAATAGGTCAGCACTTTCCAGGTCTGGTTTGACCCATTTCACAGACCTGGATCCAAAATTGTTCAGCTGTATATTATCCCATAAAATGGTTTTAGCATACTTGATAATATTTTTGGGATATTTATGTAAGACGATCCACTACTGCTTCAGTCAGAGCATTCATTTACAAAGGAAAAAAAAATGGAAATGTAGTTTACTGAAAAGCCTTTGATCAAGCCAGAACAAGCAAATGACACTTTTGAGTAATTTTCAAGTCCTGATTATACAAATAGCAGGAAATCAAAGAGAATGGATTGTGAAGACGAGTCTGAACCAGATTATGTGACAGACTGCCTGAAAGCCTAGTTGAAACACTTTTATGCCAAAAGGTCAGCGTGGATGGTTAAAATCTTAATCAGCCCTTTTCTGGCAATGTCGCTCACCTCTTTCAGTTCTGCTGCCTGTGAGGAAATGGAAGAGATTTGTAGCCAAGATGGAAAACTGTTAGGTCGGATGATGTGCGGTGACCTGCTCCCAAATCCGGAAGACCAGAAGAACATTA
Source organism: Duopalatinus emarginatus (assembly GCA_028565595.1). Taxonomy (NCBI): domain Eukaryota; kingdom Metazoa; phylum Chordata; class Actinopteri; order Siluriformes; family Pimelodidae; genus Duopalatinus; species Duopalatinus emarginatus. The sequence goes on along the minus strand of JAOVVF010000034.1, from coordinate 743,296 downwards.
CTCTTTCACTCAGGCTCCAGGGCAGGAAACTGTAATAATGTATTGTGGCCGTTTGCCCTTATAACCTTATGCAAATTTAAGAAAGGTCTAATGCCCTGCAAATGTAACTGTGTCAAGGGCAAGAGTTTTGCTCTACGTCACAAAGGCTGGATGACGGGGCAAACAGTCTTAAACTTGTATATGACAAAAACCCTTTTTACAGCTGCTCTGCAGGAGTTCTATGCTACATGCAAGAACTGCTGATGAAATGTGATTCTGTAATACGTCTGTGTAATGGCAGACACAATACACATAAACACCTCTATTATTTTCTCTCTATTTATCAACTTGTTTTCCAAGTCTACTCAGACCGTTCATGTGCAATGTTAGTATTTTTTATGTCACTTCAGTTTAAGGGGTCATAATTCAGCTTGAAATTTATCTTATATGGCCATTGAATTACACATTCAACATCTACTGCCACCAATACACACTTGCCAATACTGCTGCCATGGCAACATGCATCCATCCACTTGGAATAACTCCATGTACAGTCATAAACATAAGTCATGGCAAATATGTGTGCTGTTCTGACCAAAGGTCCTGTTTCTGTTATGCAATATACCATCTAATAACAGTAATATGTAAGCTGGAAATTATGGCTGCATGGCCACAATGGATCCAGACAGGCATGATATCACTTAAAAAGAAACAAAACACAAAAACGAGTTTCTTGAGAATACATCCTGGTATAATCATGCTACTTTTAAATACAGGTCTATAGCCAGCAGCACATGTTGCAGCAATGTGAATAAAACAGTGAATTTGTCTGTAGAGCAGACAGCTAAGCTGCTCACTGTTTTATTGTACCATGTTAGTTATGCATCAAGCATCAGTGATCCATCTTTATATGCCTTAGAGGCAACACAGGGAAACACACACACTTTTATCACGCTTTATCTCTGTGACTTTCGCTCTTTTGAAGCCCTGTTGTGTGGCATTTCCTGTGACAACACAGGTGGCAAACACACACAGCTGCACTGTGACCCACTGAGCTCCCACTGCCATTGATCTTAGCCTTTTTGCAGAATATTCATCAAAGAAACCCCCTTTACTCATGAGCAAGTGGCCTGAAATAGATCCTTTGGTTTACCCTTTGGGGACTGCGGACCATGGTGTACTCTGTGGTACTATTTAATCTATAAAATGGACACATAATAGAAATATACTTGTAACATCACCCTCATGCTATTTAACGCCAAACCTTCTGGTGTCCAAATAATTAATGATTTTCATTCTTCTGTGTTTGTACCTGATTTGGAGCCCTTGAAATTTATGTCCAGCATTTCAATTGGCTGACCACAGAGTATTCGAGTAAATAGTATTGTCCAGTGCCTATACCAATCATATAATGGAAATGGGAGTCACTTTGCGGCTGCTCCCTCCCTCACTGCAACAACCACAAAACGGCCCCTGACTCCCATTCTGAAGAGTAAATACGAAACAGAGTTCAGCAAAGCATCACCCTTATTGATCTGAAATGCAGCTAGGATTGTATTGCTGGTGTTGGTGAACACAGTCGAGATTGGAGGAAGAGGGAGAGGCTTTCAAATTTATTTCACCATAATAGTCATTACCGATAATGATACGAATTACAATAATTAAATAAAATAAAATCATAACCATTCTTAACACAACTGTGTTAAAGTGTGCAGGCCTCTGATGTACATGTCTAGAATTTTAATTCTAGTTTACTTAAGAAAATAAGTATCAACAGGGTGTGAGTAAGAACGACGGAAACAAAGAGCTGTTTTCACTTCCATAACTACATCTTTTACTATTAGTTTCACTGTAGTTCCTAATTCATGCTATTCACAGTTACTAAAAATACTTTACCATGAATTCACGAGTTTCAAGACACTAAAGATCTAAAGCATGTATATTTCATGTAGGATTTAGTTTGTGCAATCTCGAATGTTTCTTCTCTGAAAGTGTTTTATGAACTGATTTCACAGGTACCAAGACAAAAAGAAACTGAAACACTATATAACCTACTAATTATAAAGCACTAATTTCTAGGAAACAACAGCACAGGCTGGGTACGGTTTGACACATTTTACATAATGCTGTGTGACAACAAACTAACCAATTAACCAGGTTTGTATTCCCAGTCATATTCCTAGTCATTTAATGTTTTTTGTGCATGCTCTGACAGTAACTGCAAACGCCATGATAGTGTTTCTCTCCCCCTACCTTTGATGTGCTCCTTTATGCTGTTGTCATTCCATAGGAATTTCCCCTTTCCGTGCCAACAGAGGAAGCAGTGTAATACCTCCTCCACCAGACTAAACTCACAAGTTCCTGACACATTCTTCAGACCCACCTCACACCTGCCTACATTACACTGAGAAAATGTCTCACGTTCAAAATACAAGATTTTACTCCAAAGATGATGTAAACCATGTGTATATAAACACCAATATAAATATATATAACGTCTATATAAAATATAAACAGTTTGGAAGATGGTTATCCAAATGTAGATACAAATTAAATCTGCAGCATATTTCATCACAAACAGAGTCAACCTGAAAGTACAAGTAGGCTACACCACAGGATGTTCTCTGTTTAAGATGTGCACACTGGATCCCTGTTCTGTTTTTATAATCTATATGATAAAACAAGGTCAACAAATGGAAATATAAATATAAAATATTCTGAATTTGCACCACCTGGAAAATCAAGATTTTGTTTAGCTGCTATGTTGACATCTTCTATTCCTATTTTTAAAAAAAGCACGTCGTGATGAAAAATTATGAAAAAGCAAGCAAAGGAGAAAATCTAAGCCAAAAACTATTTTGAACATCTAGTTTGCATATCTTTTTTTTATTATTTCAAAGCCATGAACATGAACTGATAAGGTAAATGCACAAGTAAACCTGGTGTGTGGGGAAAGAAATACAAAATTGCTGCAATCAAAATCCTATAAAGTTCTGAGGCATTATCGCTCAGAGATGGTTGGTGTCAATGCACAAGGGACTAAAGCAAATGGATCCCAGGCATCCATCCAGGAATCCATCCATATTGTTGGTCCTTACCCTTACCACATCCTAGTGTAATTATTACACCACTACAAGAGAAACCTAGAATAATAGTAATAGCAGGAAAATCACCAAGCTAGCATAATTACAGTGCCAATTTTTGGCTTCCTTTCTGGCTGTAAACGTGACTAAGGCCTAAAATTACTACCATCAAACCAGCAAATATGATTGTGCTTGGGATAAAGCCAGGATGTTACGAAAGAATTTGCAGGTTTAAAAACACCAAGCAACTATAGTCTAATATAGTTTATTCTGATTACATTGAGATACAATAAATGATGTATAAAAATGTATTCAGAATGCTATTTGAAGATTTTATTCTATAACAATTTGCCGACACTTACATTTGTTTATTATTTAAAGATTGACGCATCATATTTTTTATTTGTTCAGTTACACTGTGCAAAGGCGGAAAACATGGATGCCTCTATATTTATCTTTTGTTAACAACAAACTAACCATCCAACTGTGATGAATA
>JAOVVF010000034.1:710398-738377 GCA_028565595.1 Duopalatinus emarginatus | reverse complement strand
TATATATCAAACAGCAAACTTTATAGTCTAGGTTATAGATGTTAACTGATCTAAAGCCAATATTTTGTACATGCAGGTTATGTCATTTAAAGATAAAAGGGTGCTGCATCATTAACATCTGATGGTGTGTGCAGCCATGTTCATTTGCCATCATTCTATAAATTGGAAAAGATTTTTGGAAGGTTGAGCAGACTACTCCCTCCCTAGGAGAAATTATCAGTTTCTTTGGCATTTCCTGGTCAGAGTTTGGGAATTACAAGTTACAACCTCTAGTCGAACACAGCAATATCTTCCTATTTTTATTTCTCACAAAGAAACAGCTCGTCATCTTACAGAAAACTAGAAAGTATAAAGACCTCTACCCTGAATACTCTTTCATGGTGAACAACTTATTGTTACAAAGCATTAACTTAATACATAAATATCTTCTTACAGAAATCTTGACCATATTCATGATAAATGACTCCTTTTTAATTAGTTAAATCTGAAAGACTGACTTATCAGAATGAGCATGTTAACAGAAACTTGTTCTTTGTCTTGTTGAAAATTCCTCACATTATGTGAACACAAGACTAATGTAATTTACACATAATGTAACACCATTTAGTCACAGAAAAAGACAATAAATGTGAAGTGTACTTTAAACCAGAGCCTGCTTTTTGACGTCTGACTCAGTGCTTAACTATTTAACAAACCCAAACTAGACCACCCAAACCCATGCTGAATAATATCTTCCATAGTTTACACTGCACGTAATGGCTGTGGTGAGCGTTTGTGACACATCTGCACCAGAGAGTATGAGCATGTTTCTGCTGCACCAATAATTAAATCCCACAGTTTAAAATGAGTGCAATAGGACAAAAGACCCACAGACAGATTTCTTCCAGGGTGCTGGTGTAAAAATGATAACCCAGTGAATCCTAGACTAGAGACTGCTGATTGTGTGTGTGTGTCTTTCCCCTTATGCCTGATGTGAAATTGATTGCTTAGTTCCTCATCAATGGGGATGATTCATCCCAGACGGCAGGCAGTCTCCATTCTCAAAATGCTCTACTGTGGATTCCAAGGGCGCCTGCTTCGCAAGTGTGTAATCCCTCTCTGATCGACTGAGGTAATACACTTTCCATGAAGTGCTTGGGAGTTAGGAATGCACACCCAGCTTTCTATATGTGAGGTCTACAAGCACTCCAGGCTGCAAATCGCTGGCACACTTGACCACTCATGTCCTGCATGAAATCAGTTTTAAAATGTTGATGGTATTGAAACAAGAAACTGAAACTCTTTGCCACTCTCTGACTGCATGGCAACAGGAATGCGTAAATGTTATCAGCAGGTGACCGTTTTAGGCCTCATTATCATGTCTCTTGATCACAAATGGCATTTGTACGCGGGGGATTATCAGCACAGGCTGGATGTTAAAAGCCACAACAGACTGATTCATTCTCTTTCGACTACACTCGGTCAGACCTTAGGCTCACTGTGGCTTTACCTACACAACATGCATTTTATGGTTTGAAATTTACACGTTGGTAAAATATTCATTTGCTTTCCTATAAACATCAATTTAAAAATTATTGGAATGGCTTATGCACTGGCTTTGCATTCTGTATGCATTTTTCATAAATGATTTATCACTGCAGGACTAAGCTACACACTACTGTACAGTAAGCATAAATAACCCATAATGGATATAAAGTAATTTCATTTTTATAATATTCCTGATCACTGGTATCCCTGGCAACAAAGAGCTGAGAAATAAAACAATCCTCCTCTGTCACCTTCAGAGCCAAATTGAGCAGAAGCCCGTCGTCTTATCATTGCACCATCATGCCTATGTTATATAAGAGGACTCTAATATTACACACACAGGCCACGGAATCTGTCTCAAGACTCTTGCACATATCTCTGAACTGCAGCAGTTCAGGGACGTAGGGCACATCTTATCGAAACACTGCCACTGCACTCCTATTTCAAAAGTCATGACAGGTCACAGTGACCAGTATTTCTATCCCCAGAGCTTAAGCTCTTCACCTTTGCTTGAAAACTGTATTGTGTGTGTGTGTGTATGTGTGTATATATAATTATGTGTGCATGCATCTTAGTGTAAGAACATACCCAAGAGATATGTCCATATGGATGAATGCTTATTTCTACAATTGCACTGGAACTATTTTTAACTGTAATATCACAAGTAAAGCTACACAATCTAAATATTTAAACAAACAACAAAAAAAGATGTGTGAGAACATACAGACACCTTCGAAATGCCAGTGAGAAATCCCCCATGTTTATTTTCAGCACTTCTCACCTCAGCCCACACATTTAGTCAGAGCACCCACATTCAGACTTCTCTCTCATTATGAAGCATTCAAGAGCCACCTCTGTCTGATTCAACATCTACTGAGCGCAAACCACACTGGCTGACACCTATCAGCAATGAACCTCTGAGGGATTATGCATTGCTGTTCTAAGGTCAGCTAGTAATGAAATTAGGTCAGTGACAGTACTTCTGCAAACACACCAGTGCTAAATTTACACAACGCTGCTAAATGTGTATAAAGGCCTTAAGCTGTTTAAATGAATCGAATAAAACCGAGAGAGTAAACAAACTCTACAGGAGTGAATATATTAGTCCTGTATTGTACTGTAACAGGGGAAACCGATTCAGACGTAGAGAAGTCAAAATGTTACACATTTTTAGTATACATTAAAAGTCAACTATATTGCGTAAGACTGCGCTTAAACCTTTTTATTCTCCTCGCACTTGTGTAAACCTGAATGGACGACAATAACACTAGATAATTACAGTCTGTCTCGAGTCACCAATACTTGGCGCATATCCCAAAGCACATTCCAAGCTGCTATATAGTAAACTAGTAGTATGCACAGCCCTGAAATGTAATTAAATGTTTTTGCAGTCATTAGATTAATCTGCACAGTAGAGAAGTACACAACACCACAAAGGTGTGAAAAGTTTCTTTTACTTGTGGCTTGCAAAGCAAGGACAGAATTCGATCATACATCTACACCTTAAACCCTCTGAACCATGGGCGTAGGCTTCCTAAGAAAGGTGTAAAGACAGAAGTTAGCCAGGAGGTTATTTTGAACCCATATTGGTAGTTGTGTAAAATACTGAGGACTACAGCTTCTCTCTGCTTAATATGTGATTTAGATATGAAAAGACTAGCTATATATATGTATAGTCTTCTTATATTTTAATTAACCTATTATGGATAGGTTGTAGATTGTTACTTCATGCACATAGAAATGCAACAAAACACACACACACACACACACACACACACACACACACAGTATTGTCTTGATATTCTCATGAGGATCTTCCCTTCCACTGACATAATTATTATTGCAGATAATCAATCTATCCCAACTAATCAATTATTGCAGATAATCAAACTGCAATATCCCAAACCATAACCTTAACTTAAGAAATGAAAAGCCTTTTTTTTTTCATTCTTTACTCTTATTAAGAACAAAAACAACAATAAAAACCTACTTGGACGAGCCAAATATCCCCACAAGGTCAAAATTATCAAATGGTACTTGGTCCCCACCAAGATATTATCAAAAAAACAAAAAAACCACACCCACACCCACATGTCCCCACCACCCCTACCCAAATCTAAGCCTACATTCCCCTAAGTAGGCATAAATCCAGGTTGCAACCCGGGAACTGCAATAAAATGAATTGGAATTATATCATGACAAAATCCAACAAAAGTCAGTGACAGGCTAAGATAGACATTAACTGGAGAAGTAACCAAAAGTTCAAGGGATGTGTATATTTATGCAAGTCCATTTCAGTTTCAGGTTGTAACACTATGAAATGTGCAAAAGTCTACTGGAGGTGTGAATACTTATGCAAGGCACTGTATGCTATGTGGGCTGGAAGAGAAACAAGCTCCCAGTCATCACAAGACAAGATTAAAAGATTACCATCTTTCACAGTCGCCACAGACAAGTGAATGCACGGGACATGTATGTGGGTGTAGATCAACTGCTCAGCAAGCGTGATTGCCAGCTAACATGCTAAGAGAAGTATCCTTCTGCTGAAAGCTGTGAGAAAAAAAAAAATCTATAAATCTTTAAATCTATCAGACACAAACAGGAGAGACAGAGAGAGAGAGCGAGAGAGAGAGAGAGAGAGAGAGAGAGAGAGAGAGAGAGAGAGAGAGAGAGAGAAAGAGAGGAAGTCCTGTGGTGACTCAATGCTAAATTGATTTGGGATCAGAGTGGCAATGTGGAGCAGATGAGTCAGAGTTTCCACTGTGACCCCCTTTCTCTTTCTTTCTCTCTCTCTCTCTCTCTCTCTCTCTCTCTCTCTCTCTCTCTGTCAGTTTCTCTCATCCAGTTCCTTTTCGTAGCCGGGTTTACAGGTTGCAGCCACAGTAATCATCTGGGCTTATTTTTACATTTAAACTCAACAGCCACTCTAGGATGCATGGCTATAGGATTGCAGGGTATTGGTGTTCAGTATCTGACACTTCTGTCTACAATTTGGTGTGGGGCTTCAGGGTACAGAGTCAATCCAAAGTTCACTGCATCCATCTTTTTTTTATAACAAGTAAAGCCCATGGATTACATAAAGCTGTATCATATATGTACCACTATAGTGCAATATTACCGGTGTCTGAATAACAATAAAAACAACACAAATATTGTATAATAATGTAGTAAAAGTATTAATATTGTCCATAGCTACAGTAATAGCTGTAAGATATATAATGTAGATATAGATGTAATGATACCACTTTATCTTTTATGTTACTGATATTGAAACCTTGGGTATCAGCCAACATTGATACCTATCCACAAACAACAAAAAACACCTACATTTTTTGTAAATCAATTCAAGGAAAAATACGGAGCTAAAATGCAACTTACACCAAATTGTAGTTTTTATAAAAACATATCACTTATGTTGCAATTATCATAAAGCATAAAAAAAAACCCCATAAATATATAAAAGTCTATATGTAAAATATTTGTATAAAATAAATTAAATTAGCATGCATTAAAAAAAAGATCTATCATTATATACTGTATATATTTTTTTAATATCCAGTGCTGGTTAACAGATCAGTGCTTTCTCTAGTAATAGTAATAATGAGAACAGACAATAATAAGCATTACTAAAAGAATTGGTCAATAACAATAAGACTAAAAGTGACAGCAGCAATAATGAAAGCAGCAGAAACACCAGTATTAACAGTATGGATTAAGGCTAAGCATGGAGGTCTGAGATATGAGTTGGGGGTTGGGCCGTGACGGACTAGATGCCACTGGGCTGCCATCAACTGCATATGCGGCGAGTGTTGCCTAACTCTAGACTACCATGTGCATCTCCACCTGCTCTCATCGCTGGTAAACTCATATGCCATAAGACTGACTTGGTTAAGATATGACTATAACAATGACTAGCTGCACTGCAAATGCATACTGTGCATTGAATTGTACTATAAGTAGTGTTGTTTTTCTGTTTGTTTGTTTTAGTGCCTGTTAGAGTTGGTGAGCTTCTGAACCAAGTGACTAATCGCATTGTGTTACACCTTCATTTGGTTCTGTTTTAAAATGTGACCAGAAATGAAGAGCTTTTAAAGTGCATGTTTATGCACACTGGAAATCAGCCTGAGTTTGCACTGCATGTGTGTACTGGAGTGTTTCTTTGGGCTTTAAGGATCATTCTGCAGATATTTGTAGGCAGGGCTGTTAGATAACTGACCTGTCTTGTGAAGTTATAGTGAATGAGTGGGCCTCATACCTTACAGTCCAGTGAGTTGGATTACATCATCACAATAGTTTACACCAGATTTTGATGAGTTTAACAACACTGTACAATAATACAAACGCCTTTACCTTAACTGAAATCACTATATATTACTATATATATTATTATGCTCCAGACCGCTCCAGATAAAGAACTGGTGTTTGTGCTACTGAGGTTTACTACCAGAGACGTATCAATATTGATAACAGAAATCCTTGATTGAATGCTGGAATCTTGTTATAAAATAAGACAATGTGTCAAATACCATATCTCCCATTCATGCCTTGTGAGCTTCCTCACCCATCTCCTTCTTGTCTCCTCACTACTAAGTCCAAGCCAAGACTGATAATTAAGGAAGCTGTGTAGCACAAAGCAAAAGCCCCACAGGACTCCAGCCTGAATGTTTATAGGTCTTTCCAATCACAGTTTCACAATCACTCCATATTATTATCAGTTACATTCAAACTTGCAAAAGCCTATCATCCCCCCCCCTTATTTTCCCCATTAAATCATTTTAATTGCACTCTCTTGCACCCCAGCCACTGATGGCTATGGAATTGCTAGGATTTGAATGATAGTCTATACTTTGTTCATTATGTATTGTGATGATATCTTTAACTATTCCAATGTTCCATATCACCCACCCCTAGTCATTTCTACACTAGAAAAAAAGGTACTGTTCAGGTCCATTTTTGTTCCTTAAGATACAAGCAATGTAAATATGCCCTCATAAGTATGAACGTTGTCTTCAAGGGATAATTGTGTACCTCAAGCATGTTATAAAGGTACATTTATTACACAGAAATTCATACGCATTACAGTGGCGTGTTTGTTTAATTCTGATATTTCAAATGCAACCAGTCCCCATTTCCAGATTACTTCTCACATGTGTAATAACCTCTTTTTGCAAAGAAAAAGATGAAACCAGATTCAAGAGAATTTTGATGTTTTGGCCTGCTTCAGGGTAGGAAATGAATGTGCTCACTATCTGTTTCAGTCAGTGTAAGGTGAACTCCAAAATGACTAATTTTCACATTCTTTTGTGAAGGTGTACACATGTAGAACGTGCAACTAAAGAGTTGCAACCCGCATAAAGCAACCTCAAGAACCCTTCCTGAAGCATTTCCAAACCGCAAGAGAACATGATCAGGACAGGAATTTCAGTGGCCCCAAAATGGCCTGTGTTGCACAACGGCAACATGAAGCAGATGATGGTATATAGCCCAAGTTATTACAGACCTGACCACAATATTACATGCCAGCAGAAAAAGACCTCCAACACTGATTGCACATTGTGGAGTCCCTCAGCAGCCACTCATTTCTTAGTCATGCTGGAATAAATCACACAGGACAACTCATACTCCCTAGAGAAAGAAACAACCTAAGGGAAATATTCAACTCATTGTCTGTTCTTAGGACAAAAAGGTGTTGACAGGAAGTTTTTTGACTTATCACATCTGAAGTCTTTTATAAGACTTGTGATCGTAACAATGGGCATGCCAATACTTAAAAAATGAATGTTTGGTTATCGTAAATTAATGAGGTCATTATTAGCTTTGCATCTCTTCACCCAGAGTATCTGCAATCCTATCCTCCAGATACGCAATGGATTTAAGACTCGTCTGCTTTACTTACTGGAGTATGTTTATGCAGACAGTTGTATCTGTTTCAAAAATGTGAATGGACTCACTTCACGGTGCTGCAGCTGAGGATTTCATACTTAATGCATTCTGGCTGAAATACAACTGAAATTCACAACTTGTCTCTTTCTTGTGTGCTGAAACTAATTCAAACGTATGTTTCTATACCGTTACAGACTGTCACAAGTCTCTTAAGGAAGAGGAGACAGCAAAACTATTAAAAGTAAGAAATATTGCTTTGAGAGTTCCACTAATGCTGGAGTAGGTTGCCACAACCAATCCTATGTGTCTCTTATTTGTCTCGTTTATCTAGACATGATGCAACGCTTAGTTCAGAACGAGAAACCCAGCAATAGACCAACATGTAAGTGTCTAAGACGGGAGGGGGAAGAGTCAGGGGAGGAAAAAAATGGCAAAGCCTTACATCCTCAACTGCTGGCAATAAATCTGGTATCTTTCCTCGGGCGTGCTCTAGTCATGTAAAAGCCATTTTAATCACCATCCTTCCTGTCACATTACTCACCCTTGACTGCCGTTCACTAAATTACATTTGGGCTAGAATTCTACCCGTCCACTCTGGACTGCTTAATGCATGAACAGGAATTGATCTGATCTTTGACGCCGTGTCAGATTGATTCCTGTGACTTACAGCTGAAAAGGTGCAGAAAGAAGGGAGTCCTTTCATCTAATTCAATTACAAAGAACAGATTAAAATGTGCATGTGATGTTCTCTGCTTGCATGTGTCCTCTGAGAGTTAATGCCATCTTCAACAACTGACCAAAGCTATGCCAAGGATAGTTGTGACAGGCCTATTAACTCTGGTGTATGGGCAAAAGACACATTCCAGTCCACTCCTATGGGAGTCCTTCAGGCCGTCCTGCTAAAGTGATATACAAACAGAATGCTTTCTGTAGGTAGTAAGCATGTACCTTTGAAACAGCTATAAAGCTGTACATTATAATAAAGGTTGGTCAATGCCCTTCAGTTTTTATTGACAGTGACTAAAAAAGCACATGAATAATGCTCTTACTGTAAAAAATCCAGGTTTATCCAGGTTAAAGGATGAAATATTCTCCCACATTAAAGCCACATTGCTGGAAGTGATAATGATACATTTACCATTATGACTGTAGTTGGAAAGAAAATGCTGAATATTCCCAAGTTCACTTTCACCTCATACAGAAGTGTAGCTCTGGAAGTACAAACAGCCGTGTGGATGAATATACCTCAATCATTTACCTCTTCTGCTGGACAGTGGTGAAAGTGTTAGTATTTAGGTCAGTACAGCACATAATTTACTACAAGAATGTGTGTGAAAATCGGACAGACTGTGGATAAACTAAAAAAAAGAGAAAAGGAAGAAAATTGGGTTTTGACCAAATATAGAAATTTTTGGGCTGTAACATATCTTGAATTCACTTTGATTGAGATTTGAGTGATTTTAACAAGGACCGAATTGTGATGGCTGCCTTGGAAAAAAACATCTCCAACACAGCAGGTCTTCTGAGGTGTTCCTAATATGCAGTGGTTTGTACCTATCAAAAATGGTCCAAGTAAGGAAAACTGGTGTACAAGCAACTGGCGGGTGAGGGCCAATCACAGCTTTAATGTTATGGCAGATCTGTTTTATATAGTGTTTTTTATCTAGTCAGCCTATAATGTCAAAAATCTGAGGCTACTGTCAGCACAGGCTCAGTAAAACTGGACAGAAGAGTGGAACTAGACCAAGTAACAAAAGGACACAACATAAAGAGGACCTTGAGTAAAGAGGAAGATTGGACCACAGCTTGAATATGACCAAGCAATGACACAGATTTGTGAAACAGGTCAAGGAAAAAAAGCAAAACCATGACCGTGGCTTAGAAACAGACTTTACAAATCAAAAGGTTTAACATTTTCATTCTTACATTCGAACATAATGTCTATAAATTAACACATTAGTTGATTTCTTTACTTTTATATAGTTTACATCTAGGTCTCGTTTATTAAAAATAGTACATTAAGAAAGCTGTTATACCTGACAGCTCTGTTTGTATTGATATGGACAAAGCTATGTATTGCGTTCTAACATATAGCTATGAAATTAGCCCAAATGCAGTATTATATGTTATTAATAAAGCTGGCAAATTTCACCATTTAAGAATTGCATATATATGCTACATGGGGTATATAGATTGAAAAACAATAGAATAATCTTACATCAACATTTCTGTTACAGAACATTTAAGGATTAAAGAGAACCTCTTTTCACTAAAGAGAACCTGATACTGACACCGGGGCAGGCTATGTCATGAGCTCTAATGCTGTGAGGCATGTAGACAGCAGTTATGAGGCAAAGGTAAAGACTGAGTTAGAAATATAGTACCCTATGCATCAGAGCTAAATCTAGGGTCAGAGTCATGCACAAAAGTGCTAGGAATAGTCGCAGCGACAGAAACAAACTTGTCTCTGGAACTGGTAGTTGGAGCACCACGGGGTTGCAGAGCACATCACAAGCTAATGCAATATCAGCAAAAACAACTTGTGGATCAGACACCTGCAGGTGGGCAAGACGGACCAGTGAATCATCTAAAGCCAGCAGGTCTGAAAAGCAAACTGGTAGGTAGGTAGCCACCAATGTCTGAGGGATAAAACTATGCTTTGAAACAACTTTTTTTTTTTTCCAGGTTGTCAGCATATGGGTATGGTGGTCTGATCACAAAGGGCCCTGTTGCAAATAGCACCCTGTGGCCTTTTTCTTTATACCCTGTCAGTCCAAAAAGGCTGCAGAGTGCCCAATTTTTTTTTTACCAGCACCCTTTTTTGTATACTTAATGCACCCTGTGATGAAGCTTACACCAAAGAAATCTCTTACTCAAATGCCTTTGCGATCAGTGCCAAGACCAATCACAGTAGCTGGGTTAGTTAACTACTTTACCCAACCCCCCCTTCAAGGTCAACTTAGAAGTGCTGTGTACTAGTATACTAGTATGCAGCAACAATAAAGTCAGTGATGGTGAAAATTATATTCAAATAAAGGTATTTAAATAAAGGTATTTAAATAAAGGTACTCAAATTGAAGTTAGTTTGCTAGCAATCCACTTACGTGGAACAAATTCTGTACAAATGGATTAAATCTGTATATATAATCATTTATATGATAATTTATAACCCACACCTCATTTAACATGGAGCTCAGCTGATTTCACAATGAGACATCCTTTGTCAGTGTGATCATATGCAAATGTTTGGTGGAACTGACAAAATAATTATGAAAATTAAAGTAGCATTGGTCATCATAACCACCAAATGAGGCACTTGGAGTCCTCATTTTGGTCAGAATGGTTACAAGTAAGACCTTAGATGTGCTCTTTGTGCTCTTTGTGTAGACAAATGCCACATACAAATAGGAATATGGTTAACATACGTTTGCATTCATTGACATTGCAAAATGTATAACATTTGTAGACGGATTCAAAAACACAGAGGAACCCTTTTTTCCTCTGTTATCTTCATGTTAATAATCAGACTGCGGTCCACTTCGCAAGCTGTTGCTTTGTTCGGAACGGATAGGAGACATGACACACTCCGTGGTTACTTGGTAATAATCAGATCTCACTGTTGCTAAGAGTGGAGTTTCAGTGCGCTCACCTCACCCACTCAAAACCTCACGTCTACTGCTGAAGGGCTATCTCAGTCTCGGCCTGTCGCTAACACACACACACACACACACACACACAAATTGGTGTCACACACACATTTTGTTATTTTCATATGGAAACGTCTTCAGTCCAGTTAGCTTAGCCAAATGAGTTTGCATGCTATAAGTCTATGGGTTTGTCAGTTCATTACAATACTAATTCATGACTCTTTGCTACAACAGATTGGGGGTTATTCTGTAATGCTAATTCATGTGCTAGCCTCTATACTATCATGCACCGCCACAGATTAGCATCAGACTGCAGTGAAAAATCACAAGGCTAGACAAGTATGAAGCAGCATGTGCCTGTTCACTGTGAATGAGCATAATGCCCCAACACAACGCCTAGCATTAATGTAATGAAACTCATATTGTGCATGTTGCTCTGACTCAGACACTGTTTTCTTGCCTTTCTCGTGAAACACAAGAGAACAGAACAACTAGTCTGTCATTTAGGCATGAGTCATCAAGGAAGTGTCTTTTTCACTCTCTCTCCCTCTCTTTCTTTCTCTTTCACACACACACACACGCACACACATACCCGCTCCTCTTTCGTAGATGCAAAGCCAGCAAAGCATGCATTCCCTCATTTTAATTAATATGCAACAGCCCCATTTACAGGAGGACTTGTCTCTCTATCAGGTGAGCGCTGAGAGAAATGCAGTAGCAGCACAAACGAGCCGAGAACAATCATTAACTTCTGGGGAAAAGTGCTCATTCATTGATTAATGGAAATAAGTACCTGCTGAGGCTCCTGTCTAAGATATTAACCTGCTATACTAATGATAAAGCAGAGATATACAGCATTATGATGTCCCTTTTTTAGTATATTGCTGACAATCCACCCGGTGCAAGTTACATATTCACTTGAGGAGCAGGGTGCTGTAAAGTGTCCGTTGAATCCTGCTTTGCATCTCTATGTTGTGTGTTTTGCATACAGCTTGCATTACTGTCACCTCACTGAATTGTATTATTGTGATTGTGTATAAGGCATAAATAGAATGTATTGGGTAACCTATACCCAATACACTTTGCAGAGGTGCTTATTTTCTCACATCACCATTTATGTCACTAATGTCACCTGTGCTAGGCTGAGAGAAGCTCCTGGTATCTAGAGAACCCAAACTCAGCATATTTGTGTGCCTTTGTGTGCTGGTGCTTCTCGAAGCAGTGACAGGGAATGGACATCAGAGCGGAAGGAAACACATATGCCATGGCAGATTGTTGCCATGGAGGCATCATTGCCCTAAGATTAGTGGCAGTTCTCCATCAGACAAGTGAGCAGCAGGCATCACCAGCTCATAAGCCCCTACAGATCAACAGCGCTGTGGTTATAGCATACACAACATATGGAGAAGGTTCAATATGTACAAATGTACACCAGAAACAGTGATAATTTGCTTTAAAAATGCATTCATTTTTGTGAAGTGGTTAAGATTATATGCTATTGGGGCAAGAGAATACATTCTGGTATAGTGGAAAGCAATGCTACAGGCAATGATCTAGGCATCAGTACTCTGACATAAACCTGTCGAACATAGATAACCACACAAATGCAAACAGATTCAAATCAACCATGAAAATGGATAAACATGAGTTCAAACAAAAGCACTCGGTTTATACTTAGAAAAGACCAGCGAAACTGTACATGGTCAGGAAATTCTCAAAAAGAGTAGCTGACGCAGAGAAAGGTATCATTATGAGTCACGCTCACTTCAAGTAGCTGCAAAAGCAGTCAAGAGCAAACTTCAAACAGACTTAAAAAATGCTCTCTCCAACACTGCAGAGTCGCAGTAAACACTCGCAGCTTGGGTCATTGATGTTTAATTGACCTCGTAACATCTGCAATTCCATTCGGCCACTTAATTGTACTCAGCCAATCTGAAAGCCACGGAGAGGAGCATGTTCGTTTGTGCTGAAGGAAACTCTGACGCAAGCCAAGCCAGTAACCAGTTTGAATTGACATGGCTTTTTTGACTTACTGAAATGGCATCTTAATGCTTTTTTCTGTACGTATCCTCTGCATGCAGCTGTAAGCTTTTTTTGCCTCTTTACCATCATAACCATGCACATGAGGACAGAACTATGGAGCCCTGTAATTTTACAAATGTCTGTAATTACAAAAGATTATTTTACCTCACAGTAGTGTAAGAGGAAAGGCTTTATGGCTTAGAAAAATCTCCATTTACCCATATTCTCCAGCAGAGTTGTTTTATGTACTAGGAATATGGTGAAAACAGCTGGTCAGCATGCTTAATATTCTAAGGTCAGCTCAGGAGAGTATATGGATGTTGCCAGACAGGAGGCAGAATTTTATGCCTGGCACTCAAAAGTATCGGGGTGGGAATTAGATTACACTGAATAAAATCCAACAGTGCAAATTGTAGACAAACAAATATGAGGAATTCAGCAAGTTTAGGCATAATACCTAAAAAAGATTTTTAGATTATGTTTCCATGATTGGACTATAGATTGCTGTCAGTTGCTCAGTTATGTAGTGACAATAATTTTTGTACAAAATGCTTTTCAACTGATTACTATCGCATCATTAAATGCTGTGAATATAAATTAAAATGCAACAAAAACTACTGTCAAAAGCCCATAAAACCTTTTGAACGATAAAAAGTTTTCGAACAATAGTCACTATTCTAAATAATGCAGCTTTCTCTTTCATTCATTGAGAGTATATATACTGTATAAAGTACAGGGGTTTCTATAGGTGCAGGTATAAAATTACTGCCTGAAGTCCATCTGCCTAATATAGAACAGGATTGGCACACCATAGGACCACCCCTGAGCAGATATTATTACCATTCTAAGCACAGGAGTCACATTAACGTGGTGGTTGATTAGTAGTGTGTAGTACTGGAAAATGTACATTAGACAGGGCAGCACTGTTGCGGCCTCAGTGTCACTGCCGGGTTAAGAAAGAATCCACCAAGCAAAAATATCCAGCCACCAGCAGTCCTGCGGTCAGAATCTATCTGACACTGCTGAAGGACAGGGGATGATTAACAGAAGCTGTACATAGAAAGCAACAATGAAATACTCCCAGTGAATAAAAAAAGGAATGTTGAGTAAGAACAGCTGAAAACACACGGCTCCCTGTTTACTTTTTTTGAAACATGAATGTGAAGCCACGAACAATGGACTGAACATTGTGCATGTGTCAGCCTTTCTGATTGGTTATGTAAAACTCGAGGACTAAAAGGAAAAGGCCCCAGAGGCCGACATTTGCATTTCCTGTAATCAGAGTATCCGTTCACTAAAGAATGATGTAACTGGATGCCAGCCTCCTGTAAGGCAGGTCCTGGTGGAGTGCAAACCTAAAATCATTCTGTGCCGAAAACATCCTGTTTGTGCATTTTCTATAAGCTCCAGTTTTTAATATATAACAGCTTTTAGTCTATTAGTACAAAGGAAAGAAACTGTATACTTTGGAGGCACCTAGACTGTAGGTTAGAGTCATTTTAGAGTATTTCAGGATGGAGACTTTTAACTGTGCACAGTGGATTGTCTTTCATTGCATCATCCTGTTTGGAGGACAGTGGCACAATGTCATCAAGATATGGTAAGCTGCCAGAGCTGGGAACAAAAAAGTAGGTTACATCATTTACCTGAAAAAAACTTTCTTATATAAAAAAACCCCAAAAAACCTTTAAAGCCAGCCCTACCAGAAAGTACATGCATACTCAACTGGACCAACTCCACCATTAAAGAAGGTACTTCCAACGCAGCACTGAGCCTAATTTGACACGTTGCTGTTATTTCAACATCACAGATACCCTGAAGTACAAGTAAAAACTTCAATACCAAACTGTCCACTCATTTTGAAGAAGGAGTGTCTTGCACAGAGCTCTCTACCTTGCCTCATTAAATCTGTGAAATGGATGACGGCCCTAATTCTGCCAGGAACATTCTCTGAAAGGGAAGACAATGTGGTTCCTGTATGGCAGGGGCTCCTGTGCTTTAGAGACGAGCTGCTCGTTTTGCCCTTGAGTTAACATCGCAGGGCTGCAATGCCAAACCGCAGAATGAAGGGCTTCTGGCAGCCCAGCAAAAGACAACTTATTTTGCTGGAAGCACTTCAGCCCTTTCAACACACTAAGCAATCGTGTCACTGAATGCGTGTGAGTATGAGCACGCAGTTTGAACATATGCAACAATGCATACGTGAACAGGCCTCTGGGGTCATACGGCAGGAAAAGCCAGGAGAAAGTGAATGTGAAGGTTGTAAATGTTACTCCAGACACCCTAGTTGTACTTTTACAACTTCCTGAACTGTTTTTCACATTTTGCTTGAATGTTGATTTAGAATGTCGGGCAGTTAGAGATGAGCATGTACTGTACTCCACCCTCGAACATCCGATACTGTACATTTAAATAAACTAAACCTTATCTAAAAATGAATCACCCTCACATGGTATTTAGTCACAGGATGATTCATGCTCTGCTTTTCTGTCTCAGTCATATTTAAAGTATTGTATAATCGGCATTGTGTACAGTCACTTATAATTTAAATTGTATGTAGTTATAAGACTTTATATTGTTCAAATTTGTCAATAAGTTTATGTATATAAGCAAAATATATTATTTGTAGTATGTAGTGAATATTTAGTGCACTGACTCCTGTTTGGGCCAAACAAACCAGTCGGATGTGAAATGTGCAAAATCATTTTTCCGACGGTGCAAATGGCTCTCAGCTGCATCAGGAAGGAGTGTGGTCCAACTGGCATGCATTTAAAATTAGCGCCCACTGTCTGCAGATAAAAGCTTACTCAAAGGAGACTGTTCATATACAGTACAGTGTTATGAATTGGTTATTATAATAATAACAATATTATTGTGTATATGTTCTAAGAGTAATACTGCATATGCACTTCTGGCCTTGAAAATGAATTATGTTTATGGGTTTGTTTTTTACTATATATGGCATTTTTTCTAATACCTGAAAAAAACTTCACTTAGTTCATATGTGTACTGGTTTCCAGACTAGATATAATGATCATTTGTGAAAGATGAGCAAACTCTTAGAAAGTTAACACTCTTTATTAAAGGGGTAGCGGGCGGATTTTAGTTAGCGTGTGATTCTTTGATGTGTCTAAAATAACCTGCATTTATGATCTCCTTAGGTGATGTCAGTGGCTGTATCACATGTATCTTTCACGTGTATCTGCCAGGGATTCCAGTTTGAAGAGGTGATATAGGTCATCAGCAGAGCGGTACAGAGAACCAGCAGCTCAGTGTGGCTCGGCATGAGTCGCTTCGTCCGTGACCCATTTGCAAAGAACACAGTGTTCCCCTGTCCCGGCAGTTGCCATGGCAACGGCGATGGGCGAGACGCAAGCTGTGGACATCGTTTATGCTGCCAAGCAGAGATGAGAGATGAAAGACAGAGGGAAGCAATGGGGGGGGGGGGTATGTAAGTGTGAGGAAGAGAGAGAGAGAGAGACACTTCAGACAACACTAAATCATAATTCTCCATTATTTTGGGTAAAATGATGCACAGATCTCATTACAGAAGTCATAAAGAGCTAATTCTGAGTTAGTCTGTGTAAACTTTCATTTTTTCAGAAAATGGTTCAAGGATCAAAGTGCTGGTGAAATATGTCTAAAAGCTTCATTCATTTAAAAAAAAACAATGCTTTAACAAAAACTGTCTAAACAAGAGGAAGAAGGAAAATTTCCATTCAGACAGACATCTAAAGCTGTGAATACTGTGTTTGGCTGGTTCAGTAATCTGCATGACAGTATAACAGTAAGAATGGAGGACACAGAGCCAAGCACTTCCTCTGACTCATTTAGTAGGGCTGATATCTCATCGTTTCCTGGTGTGTGAGCAAAAACAGCAAGTTTTTTATCCTGGGCACAAAAGCACTCCTCGAGTCATATCTTGTACTGGGTTGTTTATTATACTTGACTATGCTATGTTCTTAGAGAACAACAACCTGTACCCAGAGCTTTCAGTAGTGGTTAAGGACCACAGTGCAGTCGTGTATTCATCACAGCTTTCATAATATAATGCAATTCCTCTTGCTTCATGTCTGCAATAGAAAACTTTGCCCTTCACTGATGCATAGACCAAAACAGTGGCAACTGGTGGCTTTTAAAATAGGGGAAGGACAGGTACTGTTACTGAAGTATGTACTATACTGTATCTGTTGGTCTGGTGTCCTGTATAAATCTTATTTTTATTAAACAAATCCTTTCCAAAGAACTTTATACTTTTGTAATATATTTGCAAATGGCAAATAATGTGTATATAGAGTATATAGATGTACATAGTGTAAGGTGTGTATAATGTTTTTTTCACTGACTGCCAGCTGGTTATGAGGTTCAGCCCCTCAAGAGATCTGTCAGTCATTATACCGTGAAGGTGTGCGTCCGGACAGAACAAGCTACGAGTGCACTATCCAATAAACTCTAAGATGTTTTGTTTTCAGTGCAAATCCACCTACCTATACACTTATTGACTTCCAGTTAAACTGTATACTCCGGCTTTTAATGACATATTAAAAGGCTGTTGTTCAATGAGCATTAGTCTTTACTCCCATTAAAACCCAGCATACTTGAATCTACCACAGAAGCCCAGTGAAGCCATCCATCAGTGGACTACTGTTCTGTTAGTGGTGAGTCTACAGCTCTTCACCCAAGATGTACTGTTTGTATGAACAGCACAATGTTGCAGCAGGATATTGTTAATATATTGAATTTCTGCAATAATGTTGAATGATATAGGCACATTTCACCATTTAATGTAGAAACACTAAATTGCTGCATTTTAATGAAATTCTAAAAGAGGTCATGCTTCCTGAGTAGCCTTAAAGCAATAACCTTCAGACAGAAAGTTCTTGCATAGAACAAAATAATCTCAAACAATGACCTGATCCTCGGTTTAATCTGATTTTCCTTTGGATTCAAGTGCCCCAGTTTTGCACCCTACTGTTAGTTTTGGTGCATTGAAACCCGTCTACACCTAAGATTTAATTCTTCAATCTTATTGGTCAGTGGGTGTTGATTAATTTCTGTAATATCATTACTCTGACAGTAGTTCTGTCTGCAAGGCAAATCACATGATTATGAACTTTTTAAAGGCTGATATAGTAATATATGTTTTAGCATAAGTAATGACAAAAACTAACTAGATTCATAGAATAATATATTCCAAATATTACATTTTTAATCTGGTAAAATGTCTAATGTGCTATTCTTTATTACATAAAAAAAGGAATAGAGGAGAAATGGAGAAATAGTGAAAACACTTAAGTTCTATTATAGGAAAACATTCAACTCTGGGGTGGTAACAGTATCTCTGCTTTACCACATGTCACATCCCACACGTACTCTGTCGATTATTTTCCTACAACAGCATCTCCTGTCATGCCTCAGATACCCTGACTATACTTGAATGCAATCACTCTACATGCCGATCTCAGATTAAGTGTTAAGATGCTGATGCCATGTTCTCTGCTGGGGCTGGATGATTCTCAGGCTGAGAGTCGAGTCCCATCGGAATACAGATGAGCTCTAATGCAGCTCAAGTCCGTGCTGAGGCATCGTGTTTGTGCAAGATTAGAGGAGTGATTATGCTCTGATTGAGGGATGACTGAATTTGCTGGGGATGGTGCCATCCAGCATCAGCTACTTATGCTGTGGATAAAGTTTTCTAAAGCTCAACTTGCCAGACTATTTGTAGCTGAGGTGTAATCCAGGCCCGAGGCACAGAATGCATGGAATTTTGACATGCTCTCGTCAAGGTTATGTAACCATCTGGGTCAGAGCATTTAATCGTCGTTGGAGACAAGATTTCAGAAATAGGGCAAGCTTCTTATAGTACAATAGTGGGAAGTAACTTTTCATGTAAAGAAAATAGATCTACTGTTGAGTGTGTAGGTGGTTGAGGCAACATACATCAGGGTGTAGGTCTGAAAATAGCAGTTAATCATCGACCAGTATGTGGCAGAATTAAAATAGCAGATGATAGATGCACAAATATAAATAATACAGAGTGTTAGGACAGACGGCTCTGTTCGGAACTGGCTAGCTTACAAGTCCACAATAAATTTTGCAGAATGATTCTGAACAGTACATGCATAAATACAACATGCCCCCCCCCTCCCTCCCGCTCTCTCTCGCTCCCTCTCGCTCCCTCTTTCTCAGAAACGCATATATCCATAGAAACATCAGAGGGTGAATCACCGCCGCACCCGTCCTTAGAGTCTCCTTGGGATGAGTCATCCCCATTAACAGTCGTCCCTCAAGGAATATCTGCGCAGTCGCAGATGTATACTGCCGCATGTGCACGGGTGTGTACTCACATGCACACATTAAATCTCTGGCGGGAATCCCCTTTCTGCATGCCATGCCTAGCATGCAGAGCCACAGAAGATGCCTAAAGCTGGGGAGCGATGGGCTCAGCTTTCCTGCCTGAGCAGTATGAGTCATCGGAGTAAACCAAACTCTCTCTCTCTCTCTCTCTCTCTCTCACTCTAAGAGATACCTAATCACAGCACAGAGCCATTTGCAGAAAAATAGGATTACTACACAGCATCAGATAAGATTCGATATTTTGTTTCATTACTCACCAGGTGCTCAGTCAAAAATAACAAAGTTGCCTGGCCAAGATCAGCTAACAATCTACAACAATCTCCTTTTATTTACCATTATATTGTGTTTTTTATGCAGCTTTCTGCAAGCAGTATTGCATTCATTTACAATTCATTACACCTACATTGGAAACCTAGAACCACCAAACCCACTGATGTTCTGGGTACTGATACAATTCACTCACATCATTTTTGCCCACCTTTATTCATTTTTTTTCATCCCACAGTCCTCCTTCGCATACAGATCATGAGGTACTCCAGCAGTAGCATTATATATTTCTTCATATGTAGAAATTCCAGGCTGGACGCAAATGTCATAGATTAATGACACTGTCTGTAATGCATTAAAATTTTATTAAATCATTCACAGAGTGTTTTTCATCTCTCTTGTCTGGATTTTTTTTTAAATAATCTCACATTGTGAATAATCCATTCACATACTATTATAGCTTGAAGGTCCTACATTTTGAAGTCAGCCCACTATCATGTTACACTCAGTCATCTTGTATTTATGTTTTACACACTGGTTTTACCTGCAATGAATCTAGAAATGGGTGACAAATTCAAAGGGAAAAAATCAACATAAGATGTCTTAGTAAGGTGTTGGGCCACCATGTGCCACCAGAACAGCTCCACTGCACTTTAGCATTAATTCTACAAGTCTCTAGGAGTCTACTATAGAAATAAATACCATACCAAGTGGTATGATGATAGTGGTGAAGAGCGCTCTCTAACACGTTGGCCCAAAATCGTCCATAGCTCTTCGACTGGGTTGAGATCTATCTGGTGACTGTGATGTGAGCCCTCATGCCTTATGCTTGGGGGCACTGTCATCCTGGAAGAGACCGTTCACATTCACTCACATCCACTCGCAGTTTTATTACTGGACATAACTGTTCAGTTAGAAGAATGCCGCACCAAGTTGCAGTTATAATTCATTCGAAGAGGACAAGTGGAGGTAAATCATGTCAGCAAAACACTCACAAGTATAACAGAGCCACTGTGTTTTTTTTTCCCTTTCATTTGTCACCCATCTATGTATCACCCTTATACTTGAGAACAGCCATAGAGGATGTGGGACTGTCAGGTACGGGCAGATGATTCCTAGTCTGGATTTACATAGAACTTTGCAATTACTCAACACTGCTGACATTGAGATCATCCAAGTGAATGCTTGCCAAACCTCAGCAGGGTCTAAGCTCTCTCTGCCAAGGGCATGGCATACAATTGAAACTGGTGATGTTATCATGGGGCTTCGGTCATTTTGTTTGATAATCACTGATACATATTTACATATATCATACCTTTATATGTATAGCTATTGCTGTGGCATTAGGCTTAAAATGTGGTCCACATTTTGAGATTCTTCATATTTTATTCTCTATTACTTAATACATAGTGTAATACTGGCTTTCTATTCTGCAAAGTACTTGAAAAGTCAGCAATCAGCATTCACTAGGTAACAGAGAACTTTCATATAGCATTAGGTAACGCTTGTCTGAAAAGCGTCTGACAGGGATTCCCTCTTCTATTCCCTCTTGCATCTACAGAGCTCATGCATGTAAACATACTACAGTTTGTGTGCGTGCTTGTGTTGCATCAGCTCGGATGCTGTTTGGCAGTCCTGCCGTGTCGTGTGTGCAGTGACTCATTCAGCTCTGTTGTTTGACAGAGTGACCCGCACTTTCACACTGAGATAGACTGAGACAGAAAAGATCCACGACAATGCAGGCATGTCACCATAGCAACCCGGCTCGACTGAGCCGAGGAGTCTCCCTAACGAGGGATACAGAGTGTTCCCTCTGCAATAAAGTACAAACCATTCTGGTGATTAAGATGCTGCAGAAGGAAGGAGCTGATACTGTGACATGGGTGCTTACCCATTCTCAGATGAGAGTAAACGTGCACACACGTTTTATTTTCTTACTGTTTACTTACTGTTTTTTTTTTTTTTTTTTTTCGTTGTTAAATTACAAACAAGCGGTTGTTGCATTTTGGATGAACAAATTGTCCATCTCATTGAATAATACTGATAGCTTGCATCTCTATGAGTGTGTATAGGACTATGTATAATATTTATATAGATACTGCCATAGTAACCGCTTAAACCTTAATGTCCTGGTGGGTTAGACGGATTATAGATTTTAAACACCATCCAGGATTCAAGACCGATCCAGTCTTCTCCAAAACATCTTAGTTCACTGAGACTTCCTCTCCTTTAAGCTTTGACGACTGTGCCTCAGGATTAATGGTCCCAAAAAAGTAGGGAAATTGCCATCTTTGGCCATTTAGGTTACTGTGCACTCAGCTTCAGTCTCTCCAGTTGCTTTTAGTCTTTCCACTGGTAAGAGCGCTGTGAAATTATTTTATAATCACTTCTTTGCAGTCCATGCTATTAATAGTTTTCTCAGGAAATGCTACCCTGTTCAGTGCTTACTGCAAAGGCATCAGATTCAGATAACATACAAGACATTCAGAATACATTCTCTTCAACATAGGATTTTTTGAGGATATGGTATAGCGATGACTTGGGATTGTAGAAAAAATGGTGCCTTTTTATTCATGTCTCAATTTTGTGGCCTGATATAAAAATCCATAGGAAATAGAGTGGAGACTACAAACTATTTAATTTACTTATTTTCAAAACCCCCTTGGGCCACAGTCTCCACTAAGCTCTTTATCCAGGTCAAGGTTAATAGTAGACCTCCTGCCTGTCCTGGGACCACTGAATGGGATGCCAGTCGTTGTAAAGGCTGTTGGCCATCTTGGATATGTTCTGGGGAAGTGTGTTCACAGCCCCTAGTGTTTGCATTCACTTGAGTGTTTGTTTCACCGCATGGATGGGTTAAATGCGGAGGTCAAATTCCACCTCTGTCCACAAGTTTTTTCACTTTTACTTTAATCAGTTCACCTAACAGCATATTTGTGGAAACAGGTAGAAACTAAAGTACCAAGATCAAGTCTATACATCCACATAGACAGTAACCAGAGCTCTGGATTGAACCCGTGGTGTATGGTGACTCTGGAGCTGTGACACCCACACTAGTGAACTTGGGGGAAGTTGAACACACTTGCCCGGAGTGGTGCGTGGGGAGCAATTGGGGGTTAGCAGTCTTGCTCAAGGGCACTTCAGTCATGTCTTGTCAGCCCAGGGGATCGAACCGACAACTTTTCTGTTCACAAGACCAGTTTCCTATAGGTTAATAATTACCTCTTTCAAAAGAAATGAGTTAGGCTGCTAGTTATATTACATTTTAGCATGCGTTTTTAATTAATTGAGTAAAATATTTGTCCTAATTAATTGTGTTACAATTATAAATATGTGTCTTATGTATAATAGTTATATCATGTCCTTTTGTAGACTGTGGTAGCTGCTTGGGGGAACCCTGGTCTGAATATTTTCTCATAAAAGGACAAAGGGAGTAAGAAATCGAAAACAGATAACCAAAATAGATGGCAATGTTATTAGTACTTCCTCTAGATAGCCATAACAGCATTCCCGGATTTGACAGAGAAGATCAGTGACCTTGAACCATAAATACAGGCTCATGTACTCAAATAAACAGAAGTACAAAAAACCCACATGACAAGGTACATGAAGTGTCCTAAAGGCAACTATGTGCTTGAAACTGTTTCATCACATGAGCTACTGAGTCAACAAAATGCTCTGTCAGCCTGAGAGGCTCTGCTTTAATTTCCTGTGACCCCTATTGAACAAGCCAAAGAGGAAGAACAGAAGAGTGGAAAACCCTGCTTAATTCACTAGCATTAATTCACTAGAGACCCTTACGCAACATTCTGAGGGCTGACCCAACCTGCCCATGGTATATTTTTTTTAAACCTGTGTAAAACATGTACATCCTGTGAGACCCATTCTTATCTCAGAGTGTCTCATGCCATGCAAAAAGAAAGTGCGTTCAGTGTTCCTGTGTGTGATTCAGTAGCCTAAGGCATAAACTCTGAGGTCTAAAAAAGTGCATTCAGTGTGTGAGTATGAGTTATACAGACTTCTGATCCCTGCATGCATTTTATATGAGTGCATTGCTGGAAAGATCAGACCCAAACCACTGGATATTTTTGTGTGTGGGTCTGGGAGCTGTTGTAGGAAAGCAGCTGGACAGCCTCCAGCACCTCCCTTTGTTAACCAGGCATGAAATTCCTGCGGCAGCCTGAAAAGGGATAACGTATATGTTTGTGTGCGTGTGTACTGTAATTATGTGTGTGTGTATGAGGAAAAGAGAAATGCGCCAAAGTTAATTTCAAGTCCAATTACACTAGAGTGTGCATGCCACCGCAAGAGAAAACAAGAGGACAAGAATGATGCAATCTCTGGAATGCCAAAAAAACGACAGGAGGAAGGGAACGACAGAGGAGGAGGGACTGCTGGGACTTCTTAATGACTTTTGCATTCTTTGGGAATGTGCTGATGATGCCCTATTCTAATTACCTCAGTGAGAGGCTGCCTTGGTGTTGGGCACAGTGATGAGTGGGGCAACTCAGTGGAGAACAGTGTGTATTCAATCTGCATCCCTGATTCCATTCACACCAAAGACAAATGATCTCTCACCCACAATGATCTCTCACACGTCCACTTCCGACTTATCTGACAGATGAGAACACCTACACTCTGCTGCATTTGTCTCCGGTTGGTGTCAGTATCATACTAATCAATATATAGCCAAAATAAGATTTTCAGCGTGATTCATGGATAAAAATGGGAAAACAGATGCTCCCAGGACAAATCTCCCCCCTGAACAGGCAACACGAGACGTATACTCGTCTGGCCAATTTGTGAGCGATATCTATTT
The DNA here is from genome assembly GCA_028565595.1 of Duopalatinus emarginatus. NCBI lineage: Eukaryota > Metazoa > Chordata > Actinopteri > Siluriformes > Pimelodidae > Duopalatinus > Duopalatinus emarginatus. Next base: position 713,855 of record JAOVVF010000034.1, on the reverse strand, counting down.
CAGGCTCCTGACAGGCAGATCCACTGCAGCAGGTTTGTCGATGCTATACTTGTGTTCCATTCACAAAGACAGCATGACTCATGTCAAGGCAATCCATTCACTTTGGTAGTCTATTCATATCTCTGCTCATTCAGACAGCGACCTTCGCACATCCTCAACAGATAATGTAAAGAATGGAAGTAGAGAGCAGAGATCATATGACATTTGAGTAATTACCAAGAGCTAAGCATAGGCCAAAGTTAGCATCAGCATTAGTCCCCAGAGTGGGTAAGGTAGGTTCTGGGAATGTTAAGTGTGCTATACTGTTACAGCGTTGTATATATTGTGAGAGCGGCTCAAGAAGACAACAGTGCACTGAATGAATCAGAGACGTAACTGAAGTCTGTTTCTTCTCAGTGTCAATGAAATGAAACTTATGTACTATATCCTTCAGGCTGAGATACAGTGGCTTCTTTCGATGAGATCATTACTATATATACCTGTGTTGTGTTTAATTTTATATCTTGCATCGATTTCAAAACCATTTTCTTTTCGAGAACACGCATAGCTACATTTTTAGAAACAGAGACATGCACTGCAGTCTATCACACTTCCATAATTTCACCTAAACATCATTGTAAATCTACTAAATCCGTGAGAGATTTAAGAGAATGGTGTTCATAGCGTTGCTATGGTGCACAGTGAGATGTACTAAGTTTACCTGCATTAAAGTGGTTCTGCCAGATGCAGAGTACACTAAAAATGAACTCTGTATAACAGGCTGTGTCAGGGCATCAGCCAAAACTTACTGCATAAGACAAACCTTTAAATCTCTTCTTACATATTGAACTGTACAAGAACTAGTGTTCTGTCGTGGACCTCGCTGTCGAAGCATAACTTTACAAATGCCCTGGAACACATGGAAGCTAGATATTTTATATAAAGAGTCTTTTTCTACTGCATACCTTTCACATAACAGTGGTGACTCATTGTGGGTTGAGAGTGTAGGGTTTCTAACAGGATAGCATTTTGAAATGGGATTAAAAAAAATTCCAGTGGAGCAGAACACTGGCTTGGACAGAGACTTGATTGGAAGACTATTAAGAATGTGGTTAAATCTGAGACCAGGCAAAGAACTGTTGTTTTGCATTGCAAGTCATCATAGTCTAAGGCTTGAACTGAATTCAAAACCATTTTGGTCATTTGAGGACAAAGTCTCCACATACTCTGCAATTTAACCATTTTGTATGACTCATTTTTATCACTAAACCACAACTGCTTGTTTAGCTGCATTGCAGCATCTTATCACAACCTATGCAAATATAACGTATTACACCGCACCTGGGTTTCTTCAGTTTTTATTCTGCTTATATGAATATGTTAGATGTTCATCTGTATTTCATAGGCAGTGCTAGACCTTGCAAGCTGGAATATTTGACTCCTTTCCTTAAAGGTTGCATCACACTGGCCTTCATTCTATCACCTCATCTGGCATGTAGTTTTTAATAGTCCTCTGAGAAATAGCATTGTGGAGACTCCATACTTAATCAGCCACAACTTCCGCCATCCAAAATCCTCCCCCTTGATAGCTGGCTTATTTTATAAGCTTGGGATTCAGTCACACTTAAACATTTGCTGTGACCTTAGCATAGTTTATCATGAAACAACACCTCCAGCCAAATAGTAACATAATGAATGTGAGCAGACGGGGCTCAGTTGTTTTGAATAGGAGGACCGTTTCATTTGCTGGCTGGCTCGAAGGCGTGCAGGGTTACAGGCGTGCAGACTTGCAGACACCATGGCTGGGGTCCAGTGGTAAATGGAAAACCACAGCCTCCGGTCCACACAAGTGCAGAATGAGTCACAGGAAGGAGCCGTGCACTTGCAGAACTCATTAAGCGAAATGTAAGGCGTATGGATTTCCTATGTCAATACAAAGAGCCTGGCAGCCTCAGCAGCCCCCTGGTGAATCCTAGTGTTGCACAGAGCAGAAAAACGGCACAGGGACAACAATGGAAAGCTCTGAGCTTGCCTTTGATTAGAAAAATCAAACTTGGCCTGCATCAATTCTTTAAGAATCACTTATTTCACTTGTCATTTCACAGATTTATAGTAACAAAAATAGAAAGTATACATATCGGCTGTGTGAACTTCAGAAGTCCAAATTACTTTGGCTTGCCCCCCCCCCCCCAAAAAAAAAAAAAAAAAAAAAATACTTCTTTAAAGGAAGTCATAAATGCTGTTTTTAGATAGTAAAATGTTTTATGCTACTCTTTAGATAACCAGTCTATACATAAAAATGTTCAGTACAGTATTACTAAGTCTCAAGTAACATTTGAGAGTAGATAAACACATGCAGCCATTCATCTTCATTGAACCTGTTAGAAATCTACCTGTACCTGGTTATTCATCTTTTTCTTTACAATCACTACACACAATCTATGTGCAATAGTGACCTCAAGTGGGCATATTTCTAGTTAAGATTTGCTCTCACTTGTATTTTTGTGTGTTGACTGGGGATGCAAATTTGGCCTGACAAGCCAAAGGGGATCAGTGGGATATTAGGCTTGTCATCATGTTACGACTGTTCATTCATTACGGTTAGGCTTTTGTCTACATGCTAGATTTCGATGGCTGTTTTGTTATTTGCATTAAGACAAGGATCTGTACAATTATCGGGAATTAGTTACTTTAACATTTGGATTAAAAAAATCTGAAAACATTAGTATTTTTGATTATACTAATATAAATCAACATAATCAGTATCAATTATATACATACATTAAGTGAAATCTATAACAAACCCAGATTGCTTTCTGAACTCACTCTATGTTTAAGCACATAATCATATATTAAAGAAATAAATATATTACACATTAAACCTTATCATATGTACCGGTAAGGGTTTTCCACCCCTGTGCATTCCCTTGGTCCTGTCGGTTTCCACCAGTTTCCGCTAACCACCCAGAAACAGGGTAGTAGTAGGACTGGCTAGGATAAACTGTGTTTAATTGTGAATGAGTGGGGTGGCATGGTGGAGCTGCAGGTAATATGTGTGTACTACACAGCTCCTGGGGAATCTTGGGTTGTGGGTTCAAGCCGTGCCCTGGTCTCTGTCTGTGAGGGGGTTTGGTGTGTTTGTGTGGGTTTCCACCAGGCGCTTTGTTTTCCTCCAACCTCCAGAAAAACAAACATGGTAGGTAAAGTGAATGTGCTAATTTGCTCCTAGGTTTGAGTGTATGAGTGAATGGGTGTGTGTCTGTGAAAGATTGCTGCCCTATCCTTTCATCACCCAGTGATTATCACCCAGACCGAGCTTCCTGACCTGCAGACTATCTACAGTAAGCGGTGCTGGATCAGAGCCAGGAAGATCGTGAAGGACCTCAGTCACCCCAACAATAGACTCTTCTCTCTGCTACGCTCTGGGAAACGCTTTCGCACCCTGAAGGCGAACACAGAGAGAATGAGGAGGAGCTTC
>JAOVVF010000034.1:677948-698510 GCA_028565595.1 Duopalatinus emarginatus | reverse complement strand
ATCTTAAACATAAATTATGGTGTCACTTGTTTACTGGTGGCTATGGACTGGCATATGTGTGAATATACTTTATTTTATTTCATATATATATTTTAAGGACTATTTAGTTTTACTGTACCTTTCTATTACTATTTGTTTACTTACTCCATTTAATTTTATTCTATTGTATTTCTTCTACCTATTCTAGCTAGCTTATATTCTGTAGACGACAGTCAATTAGCATTTCACTGCAGGTTGTACCGTGTTTAACTATGTATGTGACAAATAAAACTTTGAATTTATGTGAATTAATACTGTGGAATCAGCTCTTTTCAGGATGAATTGCTGAGAGGCCTACAAATCAGTGACCAGTGTTGATGGCCAGTGACACTGAAATAAAGGGTTTGTTCTGAAATATAGTTCTATCAATGGGAATAGTGCTAAAGATAGATGAAGAGATACAAGCAGTTATACCAATGCTAACAAATATCAAGGCATTGACGCTGGAGCAAAAAAAAAAAAATTATTCATCTAAGACAAACACATTGCTGACTTACTGCCAATTGGTTTGGGAAAAGCCTAATAGACTTGCTGCATTTGTGACACATTCTGTGTGGCGTATTGTGCAGTGCTACACCCAGTTTTACAAGCTGAATGATATGTTGCTAATGTTACACGTGTTTGAGATATAGTTTTGAGTGGTTTAATGTTTCTGTGTGTCCTTATATATTGTCTTGACTTTATAATCACAACGTCCTCACTTATATATGTATATAAGCTAAATTTTATTATTATTACCAACATGGCATAGAGTTACACATTGGTGTGTTTTGGTTGCACAAAATATGTCATATGGTGGTCAATGTGGATTGGTTAAAGGCTGGTGCACTGGTTTGTACACCTATGAGGATGCAACGACTGGAAGCGATTCCAAAGGTCTGAATCATGTTAGACTCATGCAAAATGTTTCAATGTATTTGTAAACAAATGTGTTTGATGTATTCAGTTAGAAAACTCTGACTTTCTTGTACTGTAGGGTAAGGTATTTCTGTATGTGCTTCCACTTTAAAACCTTGTTTATATTTTTGTCTCTTTTATTAAATGTCTAAAACCTGTTTATTATTTCACAGACTTACAGCAGTGTGTATTTTGATTGTCAGTCATCTTTTTGTTTACTCAGCCCACTATGTGACTGATATTCACATATCCACATATACAAATCCCTAATTAGTGTGGATAATTTAACTTTTACCATATTCATGAAGTGAGTTTGGTCTGATTACAACTTGACAGTAACAGCCGTCATGTTGAACTGTTGTCACCTGAATGACTCGGTTTGTAAGGGGTTATATTATGAGTTCATTGTGAATATTTATCTTTTTGGTCATGCTGAGGCTTTATTAACCATTGATCTGCTTTGTAATACAGACCTGGCAATCATAGCTGTGATTATAAACAGGCTTTTGCAAAGGAGATTATTTAAAATAGTTACTACTGTATTAATTAGCACTGCCTGGTTATTTAAGGGTGTGTTAGCTTTTCTTAAAGCTTGATTTGCTAGCAGTTAAGAAGGTGTTTGGTATTTGAATTATTTATTTTTCCATGAACCCTCCCCCATATCCGCCATGTTTACCAAGCTCCACTCCCAGGACACACAGTGGTCTGTGTAGAGGGTGTCTAAAATGACTGACAGGAGCTCCATCCAAAAACAAACAAGCTTTCCGTGCCGGAAAGCAGTTTTTCCAGACTGGATTTCTCAGCTTGTTTATACACTTCTGAGTCCATGACTTAAAACATTATCAGATTATTGTGTATGGATATCTTCCAGAAAACAAAACATATTTAAATTCAAACTTTAACGTCTTTTTTAACGGTTTATTTAGTATCCTGTGTTCATGCACGGTTTTAGAGTCAACATGCACCAACAGCACGACTGCGCCAACACTGCGGAAACCGGAGACAGCGCGCGAGCGGAAAATATCGACAGCGTCGCTAAGCAACCGACTGTAATAAAGTCATTGGACAATGCAGATAGATCACTTATTGAATGTATAATGCTACAGCCGTCCTGTTATAATATATCTAGTTAACTATAGTAAAGAGAAATTACAGTCTGTCAGTAAAGGTGGACTGAATTGAAACCATTAACTTGCTATAGCTAGCTAATATTGGTACGATACACACCAGTGTGTTAGCGTTAGCTAGGTTAGGTTAGCTAGCAGCTCATTCAGCTGTCAGCAAAACACTATACATATACACTGACAATATATTTACATATTGTATTGCCAGTGTGAAGTATAAATACTGAACACACATTTAAATTATGCATGTATAAATCGAACTGTCCTAACGCAGTGTCTCAGTATTTAACATCAACTAACGCTAATATTAATCTTACCCGAACATTCCTCCTAAAAACGACCCGGAGGACTTCACTTTCTTATCCGCTTCAGCCATCAGCTGAATGGCCTCTTTCTCTTTTCCAGAATTGTCCATTTTGTGTCAATAAATAAGTAATACAACAAGGTTTTTAATGTGTGTATTTATGTCTCTCCTAACCTACCATGTACCACTCTACAGCAGAAGGGGATTACTGGCGAGGCGTAGGCGTTAAACCTCAAATGCCGAAAGGCATTATGGGATTTGGAGTTCTGTAACGCGTCACGCTATGTCCAGGCCCTAGTGTTCCACTGAGACAAAAGAACTACAACTCCCACATATATAAACACCAAACACCCAGAACGATATTAAGTGCATATCAAGAGCTCGTGGGTTATACTGTTATTTTTTTTACGTTCGTGACAATGTCGTGCAGTGTATTAAATGGCGAATAGATGCGTAGTTGAAAGTTTACAGAAATATAAACTTTATTATATATATATATATTTAAAGATATGACCATATTTTTACCCTCAACATCTCCCCTGAAGGCAAAGTATTGCCTGCACCACACTACACTGCGATGTGGCCCAAACAAATCAGGTGTTCTGGCATTATTGCACAGCAGATGGCAGTCTGTAGTTTCCCCAGGTCCAGCCTGTCTCTGAGAGGAGCAGAACTACTGACTGATTATAGCTTATCTTAATATACAGAGAACAATAGGGTGTTTCCTGTATATTCAACACAAGCACAAACATACAAAAGGAGCTTATTGTGTTCCTAAAAAGGTTTTGTTGATCATAAAAAGCTTTCACTATCAGAAACTCCAAAAATAGGAACCGGATTTGCTGGGTGGGTTTGCTTTCACCTTTGTGCACAAAGACCCTATGGGAATATCAACTGACACGCACACATGCAGGTACACAATCATACACAATAAAGCAGTTTTCAGTTTGTCGGTCAGGAACACTTTTATACACATCTGTATATAATTCAAGGATTTAGGGTACCAGCTGTGTGATGCAGATCGGATTGGTTTCCTGCCTCTTAGAAACATTTACCTAATATAACAACTGCACAATGTGGATTAAGTTTCATGACCTGCAACACATTTTTTTTAATGAACTATTTGCCTGCTGTGCTTGCACACAGAGGAATACGACATCTGCATTTAACCTATCCACAAACACACACCAGTGAACACACTTGCCCAGAATGGGGGAACAGGCCCGGTTGAACCCGGGACCTTCCAGTCAAAAGACCGGTTCCCTAACCACTAGGCCATTGCTGCCCCAATGGATCATGTGGAGAAAGAAAATGTACACAGTAGCAAACAACAAATAATATTTTGTATTACTGGATGCAAGACATTTTTGTAAGACAGAAATAAGACATTTTTGTAATTCAGCACACACACACATAGAAATACATTTTCTTAAATAACTTTATTTTAGTTGATACTGGTACTGATAATGAAGTGAATTACAGTGCATTTAGCCACTGAGCTCAGTGTTTTTTAAGCCCTGTGCCGCATGTTTAAGACACATAGACCATGGCGCCATCGTCCTCTAGAGATGGAGAAATAGTAAGGTCCCTACCTGAATAGACCACATCCAGCACAGACACACAGCCATGCTAAGATTCAGCAGACAGTGATTTACAGCAGCAAAGGGACATAAAAATGACTGATTCAAACTGTACTGAAGCCTACTGTTTCATTCTTGTTTATGTAGTATTAGGCTTTCTACGTCTGTACTTCTGCCCATTTACAATTTTTTTTCATAAGTTAATAAGTTCAGCATTAGTAAGATTTTTGTATTTTGAAACCTTTTAAAAGTACTTTCGAATCACAATTTTTGATTACATGTATACAATATACTGTACTATATTGAGGCCAAATAGTTTTAGTGAGCTTTCTAAGTTTTAAATGTGACACACCGCTGGTCATTGTTTAATATTAATATTATGATTTGGCAATACACTTTCTAGTGAACAGTTTAAATGTTTTAAATACAGAAAGGAATAAAATAGCTTAAAGGGAATAAAATGAAAACTATGGCAACCATTACTGTGATGATGGTGTGACATTAAAGGAAATAAAATCACAGGATAAGGCTATAATGTCAATAATTCATACAAAAAGCACTTATACTTACAACACATTTTGTAAATACATCAGAAATTCCTATGTGGACACAAAGTATACTGAATCTTTTCTTTAATATTGTTAATACAGTTTGTTATTTACACTGATCAGCCAAAACATCAAAACTACTAAACCATTGAATAATGACATGAATAACATTGAGAATCTCATTACAAAGGCACCTCTTAAGGGGTGGAATATATATTGGTATATAGTATCAGTTCTTGAAGTTAATGTGTTTGAGTCGCTAGTTGGAAACTTAGTGACTTTGAACAGGACCAAATTGTAATTGTCTGGATGACTGGGTCAGAGCATCTCTAAAACATCAGGTGTTGTGGCATGTTACCAGAATGCAGTGGATAGTATCTACCAAAAGTAGTTCAAGGACAAGTGGTGAACCAGCAACCGGGTTGTGCGAGCTCAAGTCTCACTGATGTATGTGGGAGATGGCTATCTGATCATATTCCACACAAGGATCTGTTGCTAACATCTTGGTGCTAGTTACCACAGCACACCTACGGAGGTCTTGTGGTGTCTGTACCACATTGGGTCAGAGCTGTTTTGGCAGCTGTTTAGGCAGGTGGTTTCAATGTTATGACTATATATTTATCAAGCATCTACCATATATATATATATATATACACACATTAGTCATCATTTGGCTAAAACATGCCGAGGTGCATGTGCGTGTTTTATACTGTGGAATAAAAGGCGGGTGATCGGGGGAGTTCAAGAGGAGTTGAGGCCTGGGTCCGACTCACCGTTGCCTGCTTGAACTGAACCTGAGCAAGACACAGCTGAGCAGGAAATACTGTATGTGGAGCAGGCACAACTCTTCAGAGTCTCTTCAGGAATCACCTCTTTTATAGACACTTTCTCTTCTACTTTGAAAATGTTGGGCTGCTCATGCTTGTCGTCACAGATTCTGTGGAACAAAAAATAAAAAAGGAATAAAATGATCGTATCTAAAATGTTGCAGTTTGAGAATCCTCAAATGTCATTGTCTTTTTTCTGACATAAATGCTCTGAGGTCATCATTTATATCATACAAACAAATACAGCAGAAGTGGCTAATATAGGTAGCATAACATAAATGGTCATTACAAAATTGTAAATAAGTCAGGCTGGCATGATTTCACATGCATGTGCACATTTCCACAAGCAAACCATTTTCATGTGCTTATAATTATGGCAAAAAGTGAAAAGTAACCAATAAACCAGATCACCATGGTCAGTAGTATACCGTAATTTATCAGTATTAAATGTTTAAGCATCTCAAAAACTGTACATAAATGGTATGTATAAATGTGACGGTTATATAAAGTCAGTAATAAGTAGCAAAGGTTTGCAGGCTCAAATACAGCATAATGTAACTGTACAGTATTACCAAAGTGTGGTTAATTACTCAAATCTGGGGCACATTATTATTGCATAAGCGCTTGGCTTGAACAGTATATTTTTCTGTAACAGGAATGATGAGATTATATTGAAACATACATTTAATGTTATTGATTCTGTTGTAACGGCTAATACACAGGGGCTTTACAGAAGACACTCCATGTAATACTGTACTGTTAATAAGCAGATTTAAAAATCTTGCTTAACAAGATTGTAATCGTTGATTTTTTTTTGTTGTGAGACATTTATTAAACGTTTTGGGAGTATCGAGTGTCAGCACATGAAAGTTTTTGGACAGATTAGTTTGTGGTTTTACACTTTTCTGTAAAACCATGAGAGAGAGACAGAGACAGAGAGAGAGAGAGAGATTTATCCTGGTTCATCACAGCTGTCTTGTGGACGGTCTACAACATGAAATCTAACAATAAACTGTTAAAATACATGATGTGCCATTAAATAATAAATTAAACACTGTATTAGTTGTCAAATTACTGTTGTATAAGCAGAATGACACACTCCAGACCATGCAGTTATTTGACAATAATGCACTAAGGGGTGGTAACAGCACTTAGTTTCGTGATGATCCATATCACATTACCCTTACACAGAGTATTTTCATATTGGTCTGTTATGTGGTATTTTATTCCAGAAGGTAAAAAAACCCCACTATTTATCAATGCTAAGGTCAAGTCAAGGTCAACTAACCACACACACACACACACACACACACACACACACTCTCTCTCTCTCTATCTCTCTCGCTCTCTCTCGCTGCTTCACATTTGGGTGTATTACATCATCTCGAAGAGGATTATTTCCTGGATAACCACACCCTCTCTTGAGGGTTATTATCCTTTCTAAATTGTAGGGTAACCACTGGGGATCCATGGTAGCAAACACATAAATAAGAAGAGAACATTAGGCTTTAAGCTTTTTAAATTATAAGACAGCTTAAAGCCCTACAAAGCAAGTTTCAGTGCCATGCTGGTTTAAGAACCAAGCAGCCATGCATTCCTAAATAAATAAGCTGCTAAAGGTACAGAGATTAGCTAACCCATGCACTGAAGAGTTGGCCAAAACGGAAACACTTTGTAAAATGAGTGAACTCAACACATATGTGCTAAGATTATGCTACAAATTGCTTCATGTTGGGAAAACACACACAAAATAACCTAAATCAAATAGGTTAGGGTACTTCTCAAAATGATGCAAGAGGCAGCTGAATATGTAACGTAACCTTGAGAAGTCTTACTCTAATTCTAATTAAATATACAGGCAAAGAGCCCCAGAATACACTACTGCTACCTGATGAGTTAACATTTCTACTGCCTTAGACATCATTGGCAGAAAATGCCACATTATGGAAATAGTGATCGTCAATGAACATTTTTCCAGGCAGCAACCAGAAAGGTCAGAAACGAAACCAAACACAACCAAAACGTCGGTGGACATTACTGGCATCAGAGGTAGTTGAAACACTCATATTTCGCAGCGAACATTCAGAAATTCTGAAAGAGACAGGAGAGATAATAGTACAGAGACTTTAAAAATGTGATAGAATAGGTTGATCAAGGGAAAATGTGTGCACCTGGAGAAGTACCTGGACTAATTGATAATAATTTGAATGTAATAATTTGAATGTAATTTTATAAGACAGTGTGGTGGTCTAAACACTAGAAAGTGAAAATTATCTTAACAGTTGTAGAACATTTACTGTAACATGCGACCTCCCAGTAATGATTAGCTAATGGATATAAAGATCATAACATGCATGTGACCTAATGCTTGCCTGCATCAGCAGTTACTACTAATGCTTTTGCCAGCTGATATCTCAAATCACTACAGCAGCTGTAGATAATACTGTACTATAGATAATACTGTACAGAAGTAAAGTGGTAAAAGTGAGCTTGAAAACCAGGGACAACATGTCATACAAGGAACTGAAAATGTGCACACACAGGATATTCCAGGTTGCGTAATGCAAAGCAGGCCCTGAATCTTTACAGAGCTGCAGGAAGAAATCCACACAGAGATGTACTCTGTGACCTCAGAAAGACAGTTCCTTTAACAACTATGATAACACAATGACACAAAACGTACACATACACAGATAAAATAAAACAAAATAAAACCTGTCATAAATAAGGCCATCGATGCCTTTCTCCCTGAGTAGCCTCCTGTTCTCATGGTCATTATTGTGATCACCCCAGCAGAAAACCACCAGGCCTTTAGACTGGGCTTCTGTAATACAGTCCATGTTGCGAAGCAGGTCCTCAGTGTGAGCACTTATTCCCTGTGAACAGAAACAAGGACAGAAACAACTGATAACTAGATATGTAAAAAAAAACAACAACATACCATTCCATCATAGTAATAATAATAATAATAATAGGCAAATTTGATCACATCTTATACCAAACTGCACTTACCAGGATGTTCTCACTCTGGGCAAAGCTCATGGCGATCTGTGTGGTATGACAGCGTATATCCATCAGTTGTGGGTAGATCTCCGATACACCCTGAGTCAGGAACAGGATGGGATATTTGTTCTGCTTCCGCCGCACCCTAAAACATAATTCAGTGGATGTTTGTGACAGTGATTTAGTTTAACAAAGAATACAAGCAAAAGTTTATTCATAATAAATCTATGCAGTAGACACTAATGGACAATACTCAAAATAAAACATTATAATGGAGAATGGAAGAAAGTGTAATAATTTTCTTACATTGCACACACATCAGGGTCAAAACAAGAGAAGACAATCCTCCTCTTTCCAGCATTCTGGAGCACACAGGTGAGGATGACATCCAGAAACTGGTTCATATTGAAGTAACTGGACAGGTTTCCATCCCAGGAACCATCCTAGTACCAGATAAGGGAAATGGTGGAAATGACACAACAGGTTGTATCACCTTTTAACACTATTAAGCAGTGTGTACACGTGAATGCAAACCTTCATCTGTGATATCCACTTCAGCTCAATATTAAACCCTACATTGTCTGGAACAGTCTGAAAGATCTGCAGTAAAACATTGCATGCAGTTTGAGATAAGAACAGGTTTTCAGTACAATGTCTATTTGGTGAAAAAAAAACACCAGATTAAATCCGATTGAATACCTGAGAAAGTGAAGGAAATGGCTGATGTTCATCTATGTGCTCATCCTCATCCTGTAAGTCTTAATAAATATACCCAAATTAGTCGCTAATCCAATTAGATATTTCTTACATAGCTGACAAGAACAATGTGAACATTGGCATATCAGGCATGGTTTACACTGTTACTGTTTCAAGAGTGCTATGCATGAGCAGTAGGACATGTTTCTGACATCATACATGCATATCACTGCAAAAAGAATAAAGAGTAGTGGATGTGATACTACTGTTACCAGTAGTACATATTATGCAACACCACTATGAACAACACTAACCCTTTTTACATGTAACTTTTTTTTAAAGTATATAAAAAATTATTATTCTAAAGAAATTATGTATTTTATCGCCACAATCTGTTAAAAGATTAGTTAGCACACTGCTGGGTTTCTGTTTGTAGAGTATCATTTCTCTGTGTTCAGATGATGGTGAGCAGGGTGGTGGTAAATGGGAGGGGTGTGAACCACCTGCTGGGCAAACAAGTCACAGGTTTCCACAAAAACACTGAAAGAGATAAAATTGACAGTGCAACTAAAGCTTTTTGGATAGGTAAAAAATAAATGCTCATGAAAACAGCAAACACTAAAAGTTTTCATTTTCATATGAGTCACTGAAAATCTCATATCTCATAGGCATCCCTAAAACAGGTGGAAAATTATATTTTCAGCCCTTTCTGGATTATGCAGAGTACTGTCGAAGATTATGTTTACATATAAAACCCCTCACAGTTACATACATATGCTATAGTGCTAGGTTTCTACAGTTTTGGTAATGTGTGATGATTTTACCCTGTGTGACTTTCCAGTTTTAAAAAAGCATAAAAAGCACAATAAACTATTTAATTGTCCAAAATTAATAGCCTAAATAAAGACCAGAAAAACAAACATTAACACTATCTCAGGTTTAACTAGAATGGAGGGAAAGAGGATGCTAGTTGGAGTGATGCGAAAAGTTACAAGACATTTTACTGCAGACAGAAACTAATTGTTCATTTTGAACAAAATATTTCAGTGGCATTTCTAATTTAACCTTGTCTAATGTTAAGTAGGTTGAACATATATTAATATATTGTAATTTACATTACTGATTTCTTCATTTACTTAAAAAAAACCCACTGAAAGTAAAATACTGTTCTTTTAGTCTATTTATAGTGTATATGACAACCTATTCTGATGTTAAATTGTAAAACTCCTAGCCAAAATGTCCAAATGCTTGCAGGTCTGCTAATATAATGTTCTCAGTCTGCCAGAATTTACTGTGTAGAGACGGTAAAATTGTTATATTACACAAGCCTTTTCAATGTAGATGTATTACTCTGCCTTAATTATGGGATATACCTTTGTGATCATGCACCGTCATAGCTGTAGAGTGGGCAAGCTGCAAGAAACAGAAACAGAATTTAATGTCTTCTGTGTATCATTTACAAAATGCTAAATATATTCAAAGGTATACACACTGTAATAGCATACATTTGATTAGGATATTTTGGAGAATAGAAATCCACTAAGTAAATATTTACTTTGAGGAGCTGAAGTTGGTCAAATGTCAAATCTTTCACAGGAACTTCAAACAACATGATAGAATTCTTGTCATTTTTCTGTGGAGGACATGTTGAACATTGTCAGTGGCTTCGTAACAGTTTACAGCATTAGTTAAAAAAAGCTGTTTGCCACCCAGAGGAAAAAAAAATACAGATAAACATAGGATTAAAGGGCAACGATCATTCTATCACTCTGTTCAGCAAACAGATTAGATTAGAGATGTTACAATAACAACAAGGCCAAGTCACCTTCTTAGTGGAAATACAGCATGTAAGGTCATGGTACACGATTGGAACCAAGTCCTTGCACAGATGGACATCAAACTCCACATAGGCAGCACCCTATAATTGACGTTGACATTTTGTGAGTTATATTACAATTTATTATCAATTATATAAATATTTGCAAGTGAAGCATCTTCGGTAATGTTCCCTTACATGCTTAGCAGCACTTAGAAATGAGGCAATTGTGTTTTCCCTGATCTTGTGATGTCTGCAACACAGATTAACATTAATCGAAAAACAATCAGTCATAAGATAGTTTAGAATGACATTTCAGTACATTGGAAACTATTTCACAGTGGATGAATGATTACGACAGAAGGGTTTCGAAAAAAAAAACATTTAGTGAAATCAACATACAAAGCAATGTCACTCTAAGTTCAAACTCACAGACCAAAACGTTGCTCAATCACCAGCATTAGTTCCTTGCCAATTGCTAATATTAAGTTTGGGCTTGCAGAAACTATTCTGAAACAAGACTGTAAAGCATGGTCATGCTCCATATTTTTCTTTCAATGAGCCATTATTTAAAACTTTGTGTTTTTCTTACAACACCTAATACAAATGTTATTTTTTCCCTTCTTTTCTTCTATTACCGATAACACTGCATATATTAAATGTGCTGTAATGTTTATGTGATAAATAAGGATTCTTCTATACAAAAACAAAAATTAACTAACATGTTCAAATGTGTAACTTTTCATACACACTACATAAAATATCAGAACTATTTAAAAATAACTACAATTCCCTGGTCACTGTTCATCACAGAAATGGTTTTGGTCTGAGAACACATCTGGGCTTACTTGGCAGCATGTGTGCTCCCTGCTCCTCTGTGGCCAACATCCAGAGCGCTCCTCTTTCTCCAGTATTTAGTGTAGCATTGGCCCATGTCACAACTGAAGCCCTGAATAGGCCGAATAACCAGGTAATCCACTGCCAAATCACAACATACCCAACATTAAAATCTCCTCTAGTTTTCAAAAGATTCAGTTTATGTGCTTGGACCACTCCTTTATATACACTTATCAGCCATAACATTAAAACAGCCATGAAAACATCTCCGACTTGTCGATGCATTGACCCCACAAGTCCTCTGAATGTCTTCTGTGGTATCAGGCACCAAGATGTTGGCAACAGATTCTTCTGTGGATCTTCTGTGAAATCGGACTCAGCAGTCTAGCCTTCGCCCCCCACACAGTAGTGAGTCTTGGCACTAATTTCCCTGTCACCAGGTCACAAGTTACCCTTTCCTTGGACCACTTTCGGTGGCTACTAACTACTATGTATTGGAAACACCTCACATGCTGTGATTGTAATGCTCTGATTCGGTCACCAAGACATTACAATTTAGTCTGTTGTCAAAGTTGCTCAGATGTTTTTGCTTTCAACACATCAACTTCAAGAAGTGACTTCACTTGTCGCCTTCTAAATATCCCACCCCCTGTACAGTAGGCTTCACTGTAAGGGGACAATCAATGTTATGTTCATTTCACCTGTCATTGGTTTTAAGGTTATGGCTGGGCAGTGTATTTACATATCAGCACTTTAACAAGTTGACATAACATGCTGAAAGACAACAAACTAGGGAAAAACAGACTAGCAGAAGTAATAATCTCAGAACAAAGGACAGGGCTTTTCAAGGTCACTGGTACACTTTTCTGATTTTTATGGCTTAAAGCAACTTATTAATTAATTAACTAACATATGACAAAGAGCAGCGATGTATAAAAGCGGAGGAAAAAAATCCAACCTTTACATTTTCATTCACATACTGCTCTTTTTTACTTTATCCACAATACCATTCTTCTTTTGCTTGTGACCTGGTGCATTATCATTCTGGATGTGGCCATTAAAAAATGTAAATTGACGGAATGAGCATGGTCAGTAAAAATATTCAGATAGGTTGTGGGATTTGAATGATTAATTACCAATACCATCAATAAGACCAGTGTTTTTTTTTAACTGCTGGCCTGTATTTGCATTGCACTGCTGCTAAATGTTTTTAACGCATACCTCTGACTTTGCCAATGGTCTGCCTAGAATTTCTGCTCATGATTGGGAGGGTAACCACTCCAATATCCTTGCCACTTTCCAGGAAGGAAGAAGATAAGAGGCAGGCGGTGCCAACATGACCTGGGTGGGTGTCACCCTGAACAACTTTTTCACTTAGGTCCTCCTAGAGGATAAACATGGGAAACAGTGAGTCACACGGCAATGCCACTACTCTTTGTTTCAAATACTTAGGACAAATAGACAATCCTTCCAAAACTTCCAAAAATATTAATCCCCCAATTACAAGCTATACCTATATATAAAACCCTGATAAGATATACTTCAATATAAAACACCATAGCAGAGGAGAGACACAGCTATCAATGGTGGGGGATTATAAACAGATAAAACTAAGGAGTTATCAAAAGCAAGTAAATCAATAACACATACCTCAAAAAACTCAAACACAAGTTCAAGGTTGTCAGGTTCCATAGTGTGAATACTGTAGTCAGTCCACTTTGCTGGCTCCAGTGCATATCCACATTCTGGCTGGGAGTGACGGGAATTATAGCCACTATCACTGATCATACTAATCTCTAGCGTGGTAGTCATCTTGTGCCAGGATGAAGGGCTGTCCTCATCTTCTTCCTCTTCAATACCCTCCAGCATCAATTTTAGTCTAGAGTATATAACAAATTTAAACTCCACACTTCCAACCCCCTACAACCCCCAAAAAACCACAAACCCTCTCAAATTCACTATGTAAACAAACAGTACCTAAAGCGAGATCTCTTAAATTTCTTCTTGGTAATAGACACCGGTGGCTTCACAGAGTAATGGAGACGTAGACGGATCTCTGTCTGACATGTCAACCAGCCAGAATCCACACATTCAGCACCATCTACATGGCAACACCCGACTTTAGCGCAAAGTTGGAACAAACTTTAATGCAACATATAGGTGTTTAAATCATATACAACTTACTATAGAATCCAAACTGCCCATCATTAAGTTCATGGTCAGACTCTGGAGGAGCAAACTAGTGTTAGTGTCTTTTTCATTTGCCTTAACTGCACACCATAAAAGAGGAATCTCTAGGGCAGAGCAAGGCTACTTACTTAACTTTACATTTTCGGATAAAGGATTAGTAATTGGTTTACTATAGAGACAATCAAATCTGTAAAGTGGCAAACTTTGAATGCTCTGCAGTAGAAATGCCTCCAAGTATTTGTAGATCATTTTTCAAACATGACATGAAATATAAATATATCTTATTGTGTTAAGTACATGACATGGCAATTACAACTTTAATAATCATCATGGGTAAAGAATATTATCCTAAAGGCTTTTTCGAAAAGTCCTAGGGAACTATTTATTGCTAAAAAAAAAAAAATCTAGGAAAATGCGTTGTGCAAGTAATAAGCACTGAAGAACACCTCATGGCACAAACAATAAATAAGCCTGATAAACTTTACAAAACTGAGTGGGCCTACCTTATGGCAGCAGAATATTATGTAAACAAACAACAGCAAAAATAAAGAAATTAAAAAGTTACAAAAAAGGTGCTCCTTAACAGTTGTTCTGTTGTTAATAAAAAAAAAGTATTTTTAACTTGGTTTTAAAAGTAAATTCTAAATAGCAAGAAAACTGCTAGTATAAATAACTAAAGATGCTGAATAGCTAAAGTAAACAGTCACGTAGCAACTAAAGACGGGTAGACATGAAAAGTGAAGACATTAGGTCAGTTTATATTGCCTGAGAAAATGTGCAGTATGATTAAGTTGGATAGTAGGGACCTTGCAAATTATTGAAACACTAAACCAAACCGTGCACTATTCGGGATTTATATACCTGAGGGACTCAATGACCGAGGCTGCTGATGGGTCTCCCAATTATTGACTATGACTTGACATGGACCGTCTGCGTTCTGTAATTCCAATGTTTAACATGGTGTTAAGATTGTTGGGGGAAAATGACAATTAAAGCTGACTTTGGTCTCAATCAAAGTCCACACTCTAAAACAAGTAATTTGAGCTGGTATAGTCACCACTCTCTCAGCCACCCAGTCACAGTTGGTTGACATCTGAAAAGTGGATTCATTAGTCAAAAGAAACACATCGGCATTACAAGGCTGTACAACTAAAGACACTATCATACTTACCAAACTTAAAAATTGAAAACTGATTTGCAAAAATGAGAAGATTATTCAAAACTGTTTGAACATTTAAAGCTACAGTATGTACGATTTTTTGCTAAATATGAAAACAAAGGCAGGCAGACATGCACATACGGTGCACTGATGGATCATAACGTCACACAAAGCCTTGTGTGTGTTTCAGAGCTAGTGCAGAGCAATTTTTGGCCAGCTAGCTATTAGGCTACTGCTCTTGTAAAAGTAACAGTTACCATGATACTGGATCTGGGATTCTCAAGCACACAACAAAACACAAAACAGCCAGTGTTACTGAGCTGGCTGTCTAACATTAGTGCACTAGCTAAAATATATTGTTAATAGCTATTGTTAATAAAGAGAAAAAACGTATTTATTAACCTATTGTTTATAAAGAGAAGATATGCTCTTTCAGGTACTTTCAGGTACCAGTTAAATTTATGCAAAGCTTATAATCTTATAACCGTAATCTTCGTACAGTTGAAACTACATACAACTACACTAAGTACTTTGTCAGTACACTAAAGGTGTCTATACCAGTGAACTGTGCATTATTTAACTGTCATAACCCTCAGATTATTCTGCCAAATGGAAAGTCATGCAGCACAAACCGCATTATGAAATTGTTCTACAAGTTGCCTAAAATATCATTATTCTACTGGAAAGGGTAAAATTCCCCAATATTACATCCTGTAGCTTTAACATTGTCTACAGATCATCACAGGCTACACTTCTATATTAGCATTACTACCTTTACTCACTGTTAGTTATTAAGTATGGAATAGGGCATATTTATTTGTATCTAACAGGAAGCAATCCAAAGCCTGCAGTAACATGGCTACACAATTAATCATGCATAATTATCAATACTGACGCGTTATAAATGGGAATGGTCAATGATACAATTCTACATATATGTAGGTCTGGTGCATGAAAGGTCCTACCTATAACGCCTACGGTGAATAATATTTAAGACATGGAGTCTGTACGTCATTCCTGTTGTGTAATATGTTCCTCATTCACATGCATTCAAACTAAGGCTTTAATTTAACCACCTAATTTTACATTTGTATTATTTATTTGTTTAGAAAATTTATTTTATTGTTTTACTGGAAGGGGTGAGACATATCCTAATATTGATGTGGTCATGAAGAACCATCTTCATTTATTAATTCATTTATTCTGAGTATAACCACCCTATGTACTAATTGAATAACAACAACAAAAAAAACTACACACAAAATTTTTTTTATAAGGATAAAATAATTGTTACTTTCTTGGATTTCTACTCTTGGTCAGGACAGTTATCTCGCACAGTTTACTAACAACAGTGTTCTGATCAGTGTGCTCTCCTGGAGTTTTGCGTTAAGTAAACTGAAACTATCGAACATTTTTCTTGTCGCTACTGGTGACATGTCTATCATGATACATGTTGTTACTAATTAATTGCCCAGGCATAATTTACACCTCATTATAACAGTAAAATTATTTAAATGCTGAAAAAATAGCCAATTATTAAAAGTAAATACGCAGGAGGAGAACCTGGTACCACCACTCCTCCCACCCGGACTGAAATGTTTCTCTTATAAAAGGTTACAGTTGAATCATACAATTAAATTACGTTAACAGAAAAAAGAAAGATGATGTAGAAAGTTGTTTTTTAAATAAACATTTGATGATTAAAGAAACAAAACAGTCAGGCAAACAAATCACCTTATTGATAAAACAGGAAAACAATTATCAGGTCATTTTAAACAAACTGCAAAATAAAACTATTCACATTTACTGTCAGAAGTACAGTTACATTCAAAATTACAATCAAAATCATCTGGATATTTAGTTTAAAATACAATAAAGTAAAGAGATTGTCTTGAAAAAATAGAAATGTTTAATATTTGTAGGAATCTAAAATAGCCTAGTACAGGATTACAGCTATTAATGAGCCTTTAAATATGCAAATGCGGTTTAAAAAGCTGCTCACCTTTGATTCTAGGAAGAAGCCCTTAAAATAGCGATAGCAGATTTCTACCCCCTTGGGAACTGTGATGGTCCTTTTCCATAGACTGCTAGAAGAAGACATATGGTGGCATTGTAGAAATGACCTCTAAACATAACTGTGTTTTTAAAAAACGTATATGACAACATGAAAATAACTGCACACATACCTATCTTCCTCTGTGGGTTGTAGAGGCAGTGCTTTCTGATGACACCAACTGCCAAGACACTCGCAGCTTCCAACTACTGCTATCACTTCACCTGGCAAAAAAAAAAAGAGAAAGAAATCAGAAATATTTTAACTAACTGAAAATCCATCCTGAGTAACCTGCATATTAATCAAGTCATCATTGAGTTCCAAAGCTTTACCTTTCACTAAAATGGTTGACAATACTACTGTGTTTGTCATCAGACAGATCGCTAACTTTTAGCACTTTTGTTTGAGATTGTTCTCCTACTTTAATATATTTTTCTCTTATTATACACCAGTGTAACTTTTCTAACAAAGGCCTGTAATGTTAGCATGGCACGCAACTACCTACACCTAAATGTCATTGTTCCTATGCTAACCATATCCCCCTGTGACAGCACACAATTGCTAACTTCTCATGGGACAAAGGAAAATACAGCACTGATCAAAAACTTGGTGCTGGATTGCTAACCACGTTACAGATTACAAATTATTTCAATATAACCTTCAAAATTTTATGTATTTAGGGTGATGTTTTCCCTTAAGTATTATTGACCCAACTGAATCGTTATTTCTTAATCCAGGCTGAACAACTTTTTGCCCTTTTAACCCGAGACATGCAGTCTACTATTACTCATTTAACTCCGCTCAGGCTAACAGCTACAAGGTCATCTGCTTATTAAGTATGTTAAAACAATCAATCAATCAATCAATAAAGCAATAAATAAATAAATAAAGTAGTAGCAAGGTTACTTCACCACCGGGATCAAATTATAAACACCTACTGATAGAGTTAAACAAATCACATTTCTTCTCCAATTTTGATACCATGAGCTGATATCCGAGCTCATAACATGCATGTCCTATGTGTAACCTGAGAACATTCTGCTGCCAGCCAGAATCCATTACAAGCGGTTGATGCAAGACTGTCCGTCATATGCCTAGCACATGGCAGACATTGTATCTGACCTTATCCTTCACCTTGTTTATGGCAAACCCAGAGGAAGGCTGGGTCCAGATAACCCTAATCATGTCTTTTGTAGCTACCTTTCATTGGGATTTCAGTGTCTGTACATCTGTCTGTACATGGAGCATTAGATAAAATCTGATCTAATACATATCCAGTGTTTCAGGCCTGTATGACTTGTGTATCTGTGTTGCTATTGTTTTGTCCTGTCTTAAAGGACTTCCTGGTAAAAGATTAGGATTAGGGCTGTATAATTAAGAGGGTAAGGAATTTATTTTGCACACTTTACAAAGGAGGTTATAGGAAGTAACTTCCAAGTGAGACTTAATGCACACAAAATTATTTAATAGCTTAATATGAAAATATGGCACTTACCAAATGATGTAGTTCCCCTGATAGTAAACGTCACTTGAATAGAGTCCATGGCTGCTACTCAGGTACAATTACACAAACAAAATACCTGAAAAAAACCCAAAAAAAACCCAGAATGCTTATGCGTTTCTGTGCCACTGCATTATCATATATTTATATGAATAATCATTTATGGTATGTATATGGGGCAGCCGTGGCCTAGTGGTTAGGGAACCGGTTTTGTGACCGGAAGGTCGCGGATTCGATCCCCACCCAGGACAAGACATGACTGAGGTGCCCTTGAGCACCTAACCTCGGGCCGCCCCCCCCGCTCCGGGCAAGTGTGTTCACTGGTGTGTGTGTGTGTTTCACTGCATGGATAGGTTAAATGCGGAGGTCACATTCCTTCTGTGTGCAAACACAGTAAGGCAAAATTCAAAGTTCAATTTCATTATATACACAAGTGCCATGCATGGGTGTTGTGCTTTCACATATAGGTTTGTACACTTTTGCCTATACTGTCAAAACTCCTCACTGCATCCTCACTACAGTCCTGATCTTAACCCATTAGACTATATAAAAGAAGCCCTAAGGGGATGAAGATTCAGCCTAGTGTTTACTGAGGAAATACTAAAGCTTGTTGAGAGATGAACAAAGTGTAAAATCAGGGAGATTATGTCTAAAATAATGTAACCTAGCATCACTTATCTTCACTGAATGCTGATTTATAGCTACAGTATGTCATGTCAGAGCTCCACTCTGCTTCCTCTATAACCTTAAATCAACACAGCACAGCTCTGGATGATATGCTAACTAACGCTACATAGCTCTGAAATAAGCTATCGGTTCTTACTGAAACCTAAATAATGACACCCAAACATGTTCGCTAGTTACATTTTGAGGTTATCTCAGACATGTATGAGGAGAAACAGACAACACGTACTAGATGAGTATCCCATTAAGCCGCTATCTAAACCGGTCTTAGCCGGTTCTCAACACATCAGCGCGGCTACGGACAACAAGCCCGGAAAACTGCACTCAAACTTGATTATTTTTACCACCACACCTTCAAGGCTAAATAGAAAGATTAAAAGAAAGCCGGACAAGTTAGCGTTACCTTAGACGAGGACTCAGATATGCACTGCCACACTATAGAAAGTCACCATCACTCGGTCACTAGCTGAACTCCATGTTATCAACCGGAGGAACGTTAAAGAACACAGCATGCCGCACTGTCAATAGGCCACGCCCCCAGTGCGCTTTAAAACCACCCATTTTACAGAAGTAACTGAAATTTAAATATTCAGTTTAATATTTTACAATGAGATTTAATTTAATTTAATAAATCTTTCTAAATTGATATTCAGGTCTGTAGTCTTGAATAAAAAAAAAATCATAAAACATCAATGGTGCGTTCAAACCCCGCCCACATGCCCATATGCGGATATCACGTTGGTAAACAAATTACGTCATTACGTCAGCACGCAGGCCAGGTTCAGTCAGGTCAAGACCGCAGATTTAGTCCATAACCGAGGTACAAACCTGCCCTCTATCGGAACCTGGGGTTATTACAGACAGAAATGTTATTGTTCCGAACTGAAGTGAAAGTCAATTATTTGAGCTCGGCATTTAACCCATCCGTGCACACACTAGTGAACACTAGGGGGCAGTAAACACACACGCCCAGAGTGAACCATGGCGCCCGGTTCTGTTAGTGGGGTCTGGTGAAAGCTTGTGGTTAAGGACCCAGCCTTGTGCTCAAAAGGTCCCCAGTATGATTTCCGCACCGACAAGATGTGACTGAAGTGCCCTTGAGCGAGGCACACAAACCCCCAACTGGTCCCCACGTGCCATGGTTGGGGTTGCCCACCACTCCTGGCATGTATGTTCACTACACATTAGTGTGCGTGTTCAGAAGTTTGTGTTTCCTTTAAACACAGATGAGTTAAACACACTTGGTAGGCAAATTGGGTATGCTAAATTACCCCTAGGTGTGAATGTGTATGTGATAGATAGAT
>JAOVVF010000034.1:647001-663473 GCA_028565595.1 Duopalatinus emarginatus | reverse complement strand
TCATTAAATATTCCCTCACATCTCTCCAGATACGGCACGTCTTCCAGACAAGTTAAGACAATGTGACGTGCCGAGGGCCCTTATGCTTCCAACTTTGAGAAAAGTTTGAGAAAGGAACATGTGCGGAACATGTTATAAACACAAATGTTTATAACAGAAAAACTGGTACACCACTCTGAAACTCAGTAGGTCCCCTACAGGGGCATGGACTCCACATATATCCTGTAGGCAATAAACACCATACTGCTGGATACAAAGGTGGAGGATTTCTGTGTTTCACAGCGTGCTGCATAGCATTCCAGATGTGTTCAATAACATTGAGATCTGGTGTTAATGGTGACACAGTAATCTCGGATAATTTAGTGTCTCTAGACTGGGGGTGTGATGGTGTATTGTCTTGTTGGAAGAGGACACACTTATCAAAATGAATGCAGGACATGAAGACAAGTTGGCACTCCTAGTGTCCACCTGTCTGTAGATGTCCCAGGTGTCCCATGGAAAACCCTTTACACCATTATAGAGCTACCACCAATCTGTTCCAGGTTTTTTTTCTGGTACTTCAGTGTAGTGTATATGACATGGGGTAAAATCTGTAAAGGCATTTAGAAGAACAGAGCTCATTTCACCACGTGCCACTCACGTGGCTCATGTGCCCTTTGAAGGACTGAATGTGCTCATGAATATTACCCATCTCACCGCTACTTTCCGGTATAAAACCGGCTCCCGCGAGCGCTTCACCGGGTCGTGACGAAGGTCGTGAAGACTCCGCCCACTCGCGCGGAGTCCTGACCGTGTTCCTGCGCTTGCTCCTGCGCGCGCTGTGGTGCAAGGCACGAGCTCGGCTTTCTGATACATTAAGGCTGCAGATCATCTTCATCATGAAGCGTCTTCTTCTCTTTGTCCTGACTTTGTCCCTACTGGCAGGTAAGTCATGCCGATATTTCATTCTGTCACGAAGAAACACACTGCAGTCAGTGGGATAGCGCATGCACACGTTTCAGCACCACGGTCAGCATCACGATAGTAGTTACGCAGAGGTGTGTACAACTCTTCTCTATGTTGCATAAGACAGACATATGGGAGAAGACTGGAGAATGATCTGTAGTACTACAGGCTGATGGGTCTTTAATGCAAGACTCAGCAAAACCCATTACTATAGGTTTATGTCTCATCCCTCCAGCACTGCATCTGCTGTCAGCAACTGAACATGTAGTACTTCAGTACTTTATCAAATGAATACACCTTAAATAAATAAAAAAAGAAATGAAGAATGAAGAAAAAAAAAAAAGAGAAAGAGAGAGAGAGAGAGAGAGAGAGAGAGAGAGAGAGAGAGAGGTGAAGACAGTGGTGAATTAGTTGCTTGCAGCTCAGCCTAAAACATTTTTTTAAACAGATGGACAAAGTGTCTTGAAAAGCAGGGACATTGTTTAAAATGAATGCGTTTGTTTCTTAAAAGGAAATTCTACAGCGTGAATGCGGATAATTTTTGACTCACTCTCATATATTAACCAATCAATATTTTTATTAATTAATATCAGTTTAATTATTTTAATAATTTCTAAAGAGTTTCTTCGAATAGTCATTCTAAAATACTTATGATCATCAACTGATTTGCTATCTGATTTGACAGTGGTGCATTAGTGGCTCGCAGCTTATCCTAAAACATTTTTATTGAAGGAATGGGAAAGCTTGACAGAAGGACAGAAGTGTATTGAAAAGCAGGAAGATTTTGTTGAAAAATAATGTATTTGTGCGGATTTTTGACTCACCCTCATAAGTTAACGTTTTAATCAGTCAGTATTAGTTAAATTATTTTAATGAGTGTTCAGAGTTTTGTGACATGCTCAGGTTCAGGACCAGGGTTGGCAATAGGTGGCAAGTGCACACTAACTGGTGGTGCTACTTAATTATTTATAGGATGAGATTCATGTACAGACACACGTACTACTTTAGTACTTTCTTATCAAATGAATGCACCTCAACCCATGTAATATCTAAAATCCAGAATATATATTTTGACAGAATATTGTGCTTAAAACCCACAGAAAGCAAGTTGTCACCACTGGGACAAGATGGCAGGAAGGAAGACCTGGTATGCCACATTTGGTCCTCGTTAACACTGAGGTCTTAAAATCTTTGATGCAGAATAAAAAAATGTCTTCGTTTTCTATTTAAGCTCATCCGGTGTTTGCTTGAGGTCCTTACTAAGGCAGTATCCAAACCTGATGGCACTTCTCTGCAACCAGAGTGTAAAGACATGCTTCAAAAGCAAGGCAAGTAACATACTTTATAATGTCATACCAGCCTGAAGCATTCTCTAGAAGTTCTCTTTCGTCCTCATGTACAAACACTAGCATGATGTTATGTTTGTTTAACTAAAGGTTGGATACAGTTTAGTCCCAGCACAATACCATATAGCGCAAATACAATTTATTCATACATATTTCTACATCCTAATACAGAATCCAGCCACAGTCTGCTTGTGAAAAAGAATGAAGAAGAAATGCCTCCTCTGGAGCAAGATGAGAAACGACAAGAAAGGGAGTCTAAAGCCAGGGCACAAGAAATCATTAACGAACTTCTCAAAGCAAATGAGGAAAAGCGCGAAGACGTGGATGAAGAACGGAGCCAGGAAGAATTTCCAAATTATTATAAAAGACACAATCTTTTGACAAGCAAAGAAAAGCGTGAGGACCCAGACAATGAGAGGAGCCAAGAGGAATTCCCTCAGAAAAGGCACACTTTACTTAACACAAAGGAGAAGCGTGAGGATCAAGGTGAAGAGCGAAGCCAAGAAGAATTTCCGACTTATGAGCAAAAAAGACACCTTTTCTTCACCAGCAAGGAAAAACGTGATGAACCTGACTATGATCGAAGCCAGGAAGACTTCCCAAGCTATGTTTATAAAAGGTACCATGATAAAGACATGGGGGGAGAGAAGCAAATTTGGAAACCTCACAAATATCACTACAAACGGTATGATGACTCCTCAGATGAAGATTTTGCAGAACTAAACTCTCAAGAGAAGAGGTTTGAAGAAGAAGAGAGTGCAAAACAGTACTGGAATCCCATTCAACAATACCACCACAAGAAACACCACAAACGTAATGGTGAGTCCTCTGATGAAGAAATGGAGAGCGATGAGAAAGAGAGGAGAGTCTTCGAGGGGTCAGAGGAGAGTGAAGAGAGAGAAAAGAGAGTCTGGAAGCCGAGCTATAAGAACTACGGAATGAAGCTCTTTCATAAGCAGGGTCGATTTGAGAATGAAAATGATGCAAACCTCCACCACTCCCTGGAGACTTCCAAGCGCCGTTCGCCTGAGCAAGAAGAGGAAGAACTAATTGCCCAAGAAATAAATGAAAACAAACACCATCATGGCAGCCAAGAGGAGCAGAAAAGGCACCACAGTGATGCAGAAGAAAAGAAGCAGGAGGAAGAGGCAGAACTGAGATACCTGACCAAGAAAAGAAACGAACTGGAAGAACGTCTGCTGCAAGACGGCGAGGTTTATGACAAGCGCAATCCCTGGATTAACCGAGGATACTATCATCCTGCCTGGTATAAGCATATGGAGGGAAACAAAGCTCTTGGGGATCCCTCACAGAAACTGGAGGAACTTGCCAATGCTCTCCGTTACAAGATGGGTCTGCCTGAAAAAGAGTCAAATGAAGATGAAACGTCTTATCTCCACCAGAGGGCTCTTACTCCAGAAGAGGTAAATTTACTAGTGCAATACAAAATGAAGTCATTGAGGGAATATAAGAATCCTTTTTAATCCTTACTTATAAACAAAGACCATAGGGTTCTTGTTGCAAAAGTTCTTAATTGCTGTAAAGTACATACCATGGCTTAATGCGAGAATTAAAATTCTGGTGTTGGCCCAAAACCCAATATTAGTTCTTGGCTTCAATGACTCCCATGCAGCCACTTGTCAACCCAGATGCCATCATCCCTACTATTGCAAACTTGGTTTCATATAGTGTGTTCACCTACCCTTTAATTTACCTTAAAGGACAGGTGGCTGGAATCTAGAGCAGGCTTAGAGTATAATTTTTCATTCCGACAGACACTTTTCCACCACACGGGAGCTGTGCACTACATATTTTACTGATCAGCAAGAGAATAAACATGGCAAAGAAAGTAATCAGAGTATGAGGAAAGCTACAGTTGTACATGTTAAGTGTACAAGTAACTATGTGAGTAACTTACTAGTAAACTGTCTGTTCACTCTTGTCTCCTCAGCTGAAAGAACTTGAGAAACTTGCCTCTGTGGAGCAACGAGCACAAGTAAACTAGCTAATGTTGAAATGAGAAGTGAACCAACCATACAAGAAACATCCGAGACCCCCTTATTATAACTTTCCAGTAGCTTTGTTTGATGCTGCTTTGGGCTGCTTTTGGATGAATTAATGCACCCTTAACTCATAACTGCGTTTGTTTATAGCACTTTTGTAATGGTGAATAATGAAAGTCTTATAATAGATGCTTGCTTCAACAATATGCAGCTTAAGCATGTATTAGATTAAGCTTTACCTGTAAGAATTGGCTTAGGGAAAGTATAAAAATGAATGCTGATTATTGATTATCTTGTTTACTTGTGAAATGCAATGTCAAAACAAAAAAGAAATGAAAAAAAAAAAGCATGCCATCTGTTTAGTATTTCTTCAAGTCTGTATTACCCTCCTAAATATATTCGTTTGCAATGTTTGTATGCATCTAATTAAAATATGTTACAGTGGGACCAAAAACTGTCAACCACATTTTAATCTTATAAGAAATTATGGCTTCATATTGAGGGAAAAGGCAACGCTATTTCCACTTATGTCACATTTTATTCATTATCATACTACTATAATGGATAGTGAAATTGCAGTTATTCACACTCATTGTGCTTAAATAAAAGGTGTTAAACAGCTCCTTAATGAACGACTGGGCCTCAAAAAAGAAAAAAAAGATACAAAAGAAAAATTACTAATAAAGCCTAAAAACTTAAACATTAACATAATATAGTTTTTCTCCACAGACAGGAAATAATTTGGTTTATTCTCATTAAAATGATTTAGACCAAATGACAAGGCTATGCAGGACTATTACTCAAGCTGCTAATCTCATCTAGCTTGATCCTCTTGGCAGCTGGCTCGCCAGTTTTTCGTGGTGGCCCTGATGTGGCAGCATCTGCAGAGACTGTGATTCCAGAAAGCAAATATCCTCCTCCACCACTCATCAGCAGCACTGGATGGGTTCTATTGGGCAACACCTGGTGCAAAAGTTATAGGCTTTAGAGAAGGTGACATTATAAATTCAAATATATACACAAACAAACTACAAATTTAATCACCTGGTAATGCCTGAGCCAGGAATCTGTCAATTTAAGATTAATGGCTCCACCCTGCTCCCTGAGCTTTGTGTAACATTCGATTAATGGCTGTTATAAAAGCAGAGAGAGTTAAATATTACAGCTCATACATCAGTGTTTGTAATGCAAAAACCAATACATTTCTTGGCAGACAAAATACCTCTCTGTACTGGCAATACACTACAAATGGTCTGGATGGTGCCACAAATTTGAGTAAACCCAGCAGCACAGGACAAGGATGGAAGCGGCTGGCGATCACTAACCTAAAACATATAAAAAAAAAATCATTCAGCATTTAGACCATGCACAATCAGCTATTTAGAACAGTGTATCTTATATACCACATATAGAACTTGGCAGCTAAATACTGAATTAAGATTAAGCTCAACACCACTAAGATTGCTATGGGCATTTTCAAAACTTGAAATCTAGAGCAGGGATTATGTTGAGAACTTCCTGTCTGAAGTAATGAAAATGAGTAAATAGCTATCTTAATATTATTATATTTTTTTTTTTACACTTGGCTACTGGTTTGTTAAAATTACTTATCTGTCACCATTTCCAACCCAACAAACACAACACCAATAAACTCATAATAACTAGTGTTATTTGGAATTGGCCCAAATTTTCTCCCAAATTAAGGCATGCCCAATTCTTCCCCCTTCAGGTATGTCTTCCGTATCACATCAGCTGCCAATCAAGGAGGATGAAGTACATTACGTGCTTCCTCTGAGGAATTATGAAGCCTCGAGAGCTACATTTTCAAATTTCATTCCACACACACTGAGCTTTTTTTTTTGAGTTTGTTAAAACCATTTTGTAGTACAAAAAATGTTTAAACTGTCCACTGAATTTGAGAGGGTATCACTAAATGCTTGGCATTTAAGGCCAGAGGAGATATAAAATTAAAGCTAAAAATATAAATAGATAATAGAGGTAAAATATCAATGAGATGAAATTCTAGGAGATCCCACCCCCATAAAAAAGCAACAAAAATGCTTTGCCATTTATTATTTAATTAATTATTATACATTATTGTATGTTGGGTTATTTAGATGAGAGTTTACCTACATGACAGATCATTCATGCTCACACAAAAGTGATTTCAATTTTCTAGTTAGTTCAATTGCCTAGTGGCACATGGCTTTAGCATGGAGAACTCACCCGTCTGAGTTCCGTCCCTCCAGCAGTGCTGCAGCAGCAGCCAGCCTCTTCCTCTTCTCCTCCATCTTCAGCCTCTTCTCTTGTGCCTGGTAAAAAAAAAATGCAGCTCAGGCCAGCATGCAGAATTGTACTTCAGTGTAATTATCATCATAAACCCAGTGACCGTGTTTCCTGTTGTCCCTGATAATGATGTAATCACATTGTACATTTATAATACTGTTTAATAAATAATAAGTATAATTTCAGTTCATCATGACCATCACAGATAGAGTTCCTTAATCACCAGTACAAACATACAGAGAACAAAGGAATTATGGAACAGACGTCCATGTAACTGAGTGCAATGTGACCACGAGTGCACTGATTTACAATACGCGAAATTGTATTAATTATTATTGCCACATAGTAATGATTATTTTATTAATAGGCTAAAAGCTTATTTCCTAATTAATAAAAAGCTTAAATGACATTTAAGCTGATAAACAAACAAACAACCATCAATAATTCCTAAAACCAATTGTGAAAAAATAAACAGCATTATATTCATATAAATAACCAGTTTTATTAACCTGTACAAAAGGATTATTCGACAAATTAAAAATATTGTCATATGTGTGCCGCATGTTTTTAGGACATTTGGGGTTTATGTCATGTAGTTATTGTAACGGACAGTTTATATACAAAATTTAAGTTTTTTTCTGTCTTAGTGTTTGACTGACAGGGCTACTGACAGAGTCACAGTGAAAAAAAAACCTGCGATGGGATTCGACATTTCAGTTTTGGCTGAGCTGTACTGTGAGGATGAATATGTGCAATCACAAATGGAAGGACTGACCATATTGACTACGTAATGGCAAATCTGACCTGCTTAGAAATCCAGAATGAAATGTTAAATGGACTTTGCATTTGCATTTTAATTTTGGCATCCACTGTAGATTGCTGTGCACAAAAATGCAAATGCAACTGAATCTGAATCATCGTAAAGTATGCGTACACATAATCCATTGAATTAGCATTTTGAGTGAGCATTTTCTAATTAGCATCCGAATATAAAGTACAGAAAATGCTGCCATTACATGAGAATATTTTAATAAAGCATTGATTTTATAATGTGTTGTTTTCATGCAGCTGAAAACACAACGGATTATTTGTGTAATAAAAGTAGCACTCTGTATAATCTCTGTGATTAGAGTTGACGTTCATGTACAACTTCCGCAGTAAGCAACAGAGAGGGCTCACACTCACCCTTTGCTCACGCAGCTTCTCTCTGTCCTCCATCTTTTTGGCCTCAACTGGGTCTGTGCTCACCTCCATACTCTGTGACTCAGAGCTGCCCGAGGAAGGCGCAGCAGGCTGTTCTTCTGAATGACTGTTATTTGCCGAGTCTGTGTCTTTCTCGTCAGCGTTTAGTGTTCCTGACAGCAGCGCGTTCACCTTGCACAAGGGAAATTCATGTAGTGTATCATGGAAGTGTGAAGGAAACCCAAAGCTCTCCATGCCTGCTCGGACTGGTCCACCACCTGGATACATCTGGATCACTGAACCATGACCTTACAGAAAGAATGCAAAGGAGAGAGATGTCAATTATGTCACAAGAATTATACACTGAAAACATTCGAAAGGTCAACCTCATCTGATGCTGTATCTAATTATAGTCACGTGACTACAATATTTGTTTAAATGTTGGGTCGTTATTTTAACCCAGCTGCTGGGCTATGCATATTAGGAAGTTTAGATGTAATATTTGTTTCAGCATTGGGTGAATTTACTAGCAACATTTTGGTCAAGATGATCTGGTATCACGATGGCATTTTAAACAATAATAACAGCCCTGGTGTAATAGACATAATGTGTTGATATGATATATATTTTTGTGAATAACATCTTTTCTTTTTAATTGCCGTTAATTACCATTAAGATGTCTTAAGTAATCCACAATAAGCTAGCTACACAATAAACAGCACATATTGGTGGAGAGTCAGATTTACAGCTAAATTATATTCTTATAGCTGTAGTAGTAGTAATAATAATAATAAATAATAATAATAATAATAATAATAATAATACAAAGGAACCAAACAAAACGACCCAAATGTGGGTGAAGGATTGTGATTAGTGATTGTGTATTTCTTTGTTATAACAATGCTTCTTGGCAATAAATCGTATATCTTAAGCTTGTTAATTTCCCTTTTAAATGGTGGCACATTTGTAAGGAACATGCATTTGTGGGATGAGCAGCACCCATGAAAGATGAGTATGTAGGTTGTACCTATGAAAAATTAGCCAAAACTTCTCTACCAGTGCCAAACAGCTTATTTTGCTGTTGCTATGTACAATATTGTTGTTTTGAGCATCTGGTAACCCCAGGTGAGCATGGGCCCTGCTACAGTGGTCAGTAAGTGTTTGTTCCAAGAATCGCCATGCCATATATGACTGATCTGTATAGGGCCGTGTGATGGTGCAACTTCAAGCTGGTGTTCAGCAAACCCAAGTTGCGGTATTATTTGGAGTGAGCCCTAGTTCTATATAATGGGTGATGTCAGAGACAGGCCGCAAAGTTGGCGTCCCAAGAAGATGACACCCCAAGATGATCGTTTCCTCATTTTTATCAGCACTTAGGTACCGTAGGCTTCTAAAGATTTGTAGTCCAGGTTTGCAGGACGATATGGCTGATGACTCTCTGCCCAGACAAACCGGAACAGACTGCACGCAGCCAATCTCCGGTTTCACCAGGCTGCCAGGAGGCCTGCCATGACTGCCCTACACCATCAGGCCCGTTTGCGCTGGTGTCGGCAACACATGCACTGGAACCGATAGAGTAACATCTTTTGGATGCAGTGTGATGGTGTGGGGCCATCTCCCTCACTGAAAAAATGAGGTTTGTCATCATTGAAGACAATTTCATTGCAGAGAGATATCAAGATGAAATTCTGCAACCAGCGGCGATCCCGTATTCTGGGACCGAACTCTATCCTCCAAGATGATACAGCTCACTTGCACATAGCAAGGTTTATCGGAGACTACCTCCAGAATTTGGAAATGGAGAGGATGGAATGGCCTGCCAGCAGTCTTGTGGGATCAGCTGGGGCGTGCTGTTCATGCCAGAGTGACCAACACAGCCACGTTGGCCAACTTGTGACAAATGCTGGTTAAAGATTGGGATGCCATCCCACAGCAGTGCGTGACCATAAGGAGGCAGTGCCAGGCTGTTGTGGCTATATATGGTTCTTCCACACACTACTGAGGCTCCTGTTTGTTAAATGAATAAATTGTTAAATTGCCAATATGTCTTGTTTCTTCAAACCTAACTCATCCAGTCCACCAAACACCACCCACATACTCAGCTCTACTGCTCATCCCACAAATGCATGTTATTTACAAATTTAAAAGGGAAGGTGTCTCAAAAGTATAAAACAATCAGAGATAAAGCTGCAGCTTTGCTTTCCAACATGAGAAATATTGCTGCGCTATAAGACGAAAAAAAAACAGCTGGATAAAATGTGAAGGTGGTAGTAATTCTGTATTGGGCCACATCACACCACCCTGTTGTTGATTATTTCCCTCCAACAGCATGCACCCAAGAGTTTAGTTTCTTTCTTACAGTCTATATTTGGATACATTCATAGCAAGTACAAGGAGTTACAGCGTGTCACATAATCCAAAAAACAGTGTGGAGAATAAATCAAATAATAATATTAATAAAAGGAGAGACAATATTCGCATTAACTATTAAAATCAATCCTGTGTCTATCGTCTATTACTTTAACATTGTCTCTTACCTCCCATTCGCTCCATAACAGAACCAAGAACAAGTCCAGCACATGTCTCAAACACAATGATCTTACTTCCAGCATGAATGTTCCCCAGAGTCAGCATCTGAGCCAAAGTGTCATATCTCAGGTGACTGCAAAGGAAATAAAAATACTATTAATAAAAAGGTACAAGCCGTTCTCTAACAAAATACCAAATTTAAGGTTTAGTTTAATCGTAACACTTTAGTCTAGAAGTGTTGATTATTTTTCTATTACAGTTGGCCTGACAGTACTGCTGACTGCAATTAAAATGACAGATTTACACCAACACACACATTATAGTATACTCTGGTTTCTATAGTAACAACTTTTACAGTAGAATATGTTTTCTTATGTGTAATTAGGTTTAGTTTCATCAGTTTAGTCTGAGGACATACCAGACTTTTCCTGGTTCTCTGCCATGGTACATCATTGCCAGTATACGTGAGGTAGGCTTCAGTATTGTGATATTGCTCTCATACCTGTAGACATGTAAAACAGATAATAAGAATTCCGAACAAGAAATTAAACAAATCATCAGACAGAAATGTTTTACTTACTTCTTCTTTTTCTTCTTGATGTATTTCTCCTGAGCAAATTCAGTTTTATCCCTGAATGTTGTGCTGTTGTTTATGAGCTGCTGAATTATTTCCTGATATGCAAAAAAAACCAAATAATTCGCACTTAAATATCAAGAACGAGATCGATTATGGACAGTCAGCATGAAAACATGAGCAATGTGACTGTAAAACGGTAAGACTGCTATATTTACATCACAAGGACAAATATGATTTCTTAAATTTGTTTACATTTTAATCCTATTCATTCCTGTACCTGCACTAGTTATTCTATATCAATGCTTGTTAATAAAAATACCAACATGTAAATTACACCATGGATTACTTTTAATGCAGGAATAATGATCAGTCAGTGAGTCAAAGAAAACAGGCCAGATCCTCTTTGATCTATTCCCGGTTACACCTTCTCTCACCTTGCCTTAATTCAGCTTTGTATCTACATTACTTTAGTTGGAACCACATTTTTAACATCAAAAAGGTTCACACACTGAATGACAAAAAACGGTTTCACTAGACAAACTGAAAATCTTTGGACATGTGGGTCATTCATTCATCTTTAGTGGTCACTTCAACCTGGTCAGGGTGATCTACCCTGAAAACACTTGGGTGTGAGATGGGATTATACTCCAGTACATACAGTCCAGTATGAGCTACCGTGCACTAGTGTACAACTTGAGGCAAAGGATGTCAGCCAATCCACCTACCTGCAAATGTTTGGTAAGTGGGAGGAAACTGGCAAAAATGGATCACGAAAACCCACACAGATAGAGAAAGAACATGGCACACTCCACACAGACCTTTGTTTTTTTGGTTTAGACTGGTAAAAAAAAAATTCAGATGCCTTTCTTATCAAACAGTTTAACTGGAACACAAACCTGGCCCTTCATCCCCTGTTCTTTAAGCGATTCAATATCATCTCTGGTCAGTTTCTGGGATTTGCCATCATCTACGATGTGTCTGTTATCTTGGCCTGCTTCTTTAGCCTCTGTGAAGACAGAAAGTCTAACAATAAAACAGAGCATAAGATTTTTCTGGCAAATGTATTGCATAAATAAGACCATATCGATCAATAACCTGTGGAGTCATCTTCAGTGTTTTTTGGCTTCCGTAGGACGAGTTTTCCTCCAGCATCTATCTCAAAAGTCGAGCCATAAAGTTCCCCAATGGCAACATCAAGAAAGATCCATTGTTTTTCAAAAATGATCTTCCTAAGAAACAAAAGAAGAACCTCTAACTGTTGGGTGTAGACAGTACAGTAGACTCCTTACTTATATGTCGTCTCATTATAGACCAACAATAAAATAAAAAAAGTGAATAAACTTCAAGAATAAATACAGCATATAAAATAAAAGCAAATCCACTTTTCATCTTTTTGTTTGCCCATTTCATGTACAGACTATATCTTTAACAAACTTATAACCGTAAATAGCTAGCGGCTAAAAGGCCTTTCGACGTGACCGTTCAGTCTACATACAGCAGTCAAAATTAAAGGCAAAGTAACCTGTTGGGCATTCAAATGATAAGTAAGTGAGTATGAGGTATGATACACTCACTGCAGTGATTGATAGCCAGTGTTATGGTTTTGTGATAACTCCACAATACTCATGGGTGTAAAGCAAGCCGCACATTACAATTCAGAGCACAGCATCAGTTTAAAAACTAGTATGTGTGATGGCGTTTAAAATGAAGGTTGCAGATGCACTTGAAAAAAAGAGGGGAAGGATGTGAACACCAGATGCACCCAATAACCAACAACCCCAAGACCTATAGATGATATCTGCTATAATGAAACGAATCACGTCTCGGTTTTACTGACAAGATAAGAAGCAGGTTGTGTCCGGGTCGACAGACGACCATGTCCTGCCACACATCAGTGCATCAACCACCAGGAAAAGCTGACACAACTTGTGGGAAAAATGACACTCTTACTTGGTATAAGTGTCAGATTGTGTCAGTTTTAAAAAAAAAGTGTGATGTGAATGACATGAATGGATCAGATTCTGACTTTTTCCATACCTCGATCCTGGGAGAACAAATCTGACATGCACAACACATTTGAAATGTTTCACTTGCATGCAATTGAGATTAGTAGCATTTTTATTTATTTTTTTTACAACTGTTTAACCTAAGGGTTAAGAATAGCACTTGATAGTGAAAAGTAGAAAACATTATTATTATTTTGTAAGTGTGCTTGGTCATATTTCTTCTTCTCCAGTTCCTCCAGACTACAGCACAATCCCAGTGTAGCTAGCACACAAGGTGAACCATCACCATGATCACCATCACCATGATCACCATCACCATGATCACCATGATCACCATCACCATGATCACCATCATCACCATGATCACCATCACCATGATCACCATCACCATGATCACCATCATCACCATGATCACCATCACCATGATCACCATCATCACCATGATCACCATCATCACCAACCCTGGTGAACCTGACAAACATGGTACACAGATCTCACAGTTCCCTCGTGTTACTCATTACAACACATGCATGTTACTACTCACTTTTTCGTCTCGACCTGCACGGATTTGTAGACCTCTCCTCTTTTCAACACCACATAGTCTCCTTCACTTATTCTCTCCTCAACATCACTCTCCACAACTGACTCCGCCATTAGATCAAACTAAAAACCAATCAAAGATTACCGTAAACACCAAAAAAAACACACCAACCATCAACCTAACAAATAAGCAGCCTCTGTACGCGAGTCTTTTTCCACGTGCAGCCTGCCGCTTCCTGAAACGCAAGGATGATTAATCAATCGCAGCGGAACGCTCAGGCAGGAATGCCTGTTGATCGCAGACAAACTGATCCCAGTCGACCGTGGAGCGCTCTCTGGTGTTGCTGAAGTGTATTTCTAAATCAAGTTTTAAACAATGATATTGTTTTTTATACACATTCTCACACATTCCTCGTGAAGTTTATGTAAATAAAAATAGGTTAGAAGGGGTACATGTGCATTTACAATATCTAAAGACCTTCCTTAAACTAGCACTTTAATAAAAGAACAAAAATGAATGAATGTTTTGTGCCTTTGTGGTGGAACTGAAGCCAGTGTGTGTCAAACAGCTCCAGAGATCTGAGGTCATGTATTCGATCCTCTCTCTGGTCTCTGTCTGTGAGGAGTTTGGTTTGTTCTACCCGTGTCCGCATGAGTTTTCGCTGTAGGATCCGGTTTCTTCCCACCTCCCGAAAAACACACATGGAAGGCTAATTGGATATGCTAAATTGCCCCTAGATGAGTGTGTAAATGAATAGGTGCATGTCTATAGGTGGTAAGCTGCGATGGATTGGTGCCCTGTCCGGTGGGTATTACTGCCTCGTGTTCAGTGATTCCGGGTTGGCCCTGGACAAACTGCGACCCTGATGGACTAAGCGGATAAGACAATGACTGACTGACTAACATTGTGCAATTCGGTGATGTTTCATCTAAATTTAGTCAGTCAGTCATTCTCTTATCCGTAGGTTTTGTACATTTACCCCAAACTCACACCAGGAAACACAAAGGTGAAGATTTAGACAGATCAAGCTTCCCATCACACTCCAAAACAAAGATTCAAGGTTCCCTATTTCAGTATCAATTAAACTCAGTCCAATTGTAATATATTACATCAAACCTCACATCTTAGCATGACTGTGATGGCTTAAAGTTGAATTACTGTGTTAGTCTAGACCTTCTTTTCCCATCATGTGAATTTAGGAAAAAAATAGAACAAGTCAGATTTTATCTAATAAAGAGTAAGATTTTATTTTTTTGTGTTTTGGATAACTAAACTGTATTAAAATTGCAAGCCTTGGACCTCGGATTTGGAGTGTGATAAGAAGCTAACATGAGCAAATGTCTTTTTAGGAGTAAATGCAAACACAATTTTATTCATACATAGAAGGTGGTATATGTATTTGACTGGGCTTCGTTGTTTCACAAAGAAATTGGTAACTTTTATTCCATAATACCTTTGTATAGTGTTTTGGTAGAATGATTTATTTTTTGTAAACATAAAGATCAACAAAACAAAGATAAACATAAAACTTTCTAAAAAAAAAAAAATACAATACAATGTGAATACAGTGAATGATGTTATTGTGATAAAGCATTCACTGTACCAGTTCACTGTTCTGTTTCCATGTCAAGCAGCTCCTAGAAACATGTTAAATATAATTAATATGAGATAAATTGTGCCTTGTGTACTGTAGAACTTGAGAAGGAACCCAATGTAAATTTGGGAAAATCTGCCTACATTTAACAAAACGTACATAAGCAATCAACAAAATTGCCCCAGTGACTATATTTAAGCTCTTGCTTAGCTGAAATCTCCAGGTTTGTCTGAAACTCTCAGTGGTTCTCAGGATCATTCTTGGCCTCCTGTAAGTTTGTGGAAAAGTTCTTCATCTAGTGTTTCATTCTGATCTTTGGATCGTGTTGAGAGGAAAATGTAGCCTCCAATGTATTCATGAACCACTCTGCAGTCACAGCTCTGACAGTTGAAAGCTACTGTAACACCCCCGTCAAAATCAATAGTCACCTGAAACCCAAACCAACAGTTAGACAACACATTCAAAGATTTTCTCTGTTCTGCTAAGAAAAAAAATGAACATTTAGATATAATTTATGAGATATGTAATATGTTCAAACTCTTGTTCTAACAATCATGTCATGTATACAATATTGAGTCATGTATATTATATATTTACATATTTTTTTGTTTAGTATAGCTAATAAAACTAGGAAGTTCAATCTTGGAAAAAGGTTTTGTGATCTCCTCGAATTCCTTAAAGAAGTGGAACCAGATGTTGTCCTCTGCTGTTGTAGCACATCCGCCTGAAGGTTTGGAGTCTTGTCTGCTTTTTTACTATATCCTTCCTGTCAGCTCAAACAAGTCTTCCATTATCCTCAGACCTCCTTCATCACCAAGGCATTTCTGCCTGTAGAACTGTACCTCACTGAATGTTTGTTTATTTTGCACCATTTGTATAACTCTAGAAAACGTGTGTGAAAATTGCAGGAAATCAGCAGTTTCTGAAAGCTATAGCCCGTCTAGCACATATAAACATAACATGATCACATTTATTACATTTCCCTCTATCCTGACATGTGATGTGGCCGATAGGATAACTGCATGAACAAGCTTATCTTTGTCTCAAAAATATGGCAATATTAGTACTCTTCACCTGTCTGATCTCCCAGTTCACATTCCACTGTTTCATATTGACGAATCTCAACGTGGTCACTGGCTGGCGCGTGGTCATGTCAATTCGGATCAGCCTGTTGTATGAGATGCCCAGTATCTCATCCTTCTTACATCCTTTGAATCTTTGTACATAAAAAACAGTGTGTGTTTTAATACAGGGGAAATATAAAGCCAAATGGATAATCAACAAGCTTTAATCTCTAAAGCTCTAATCTCTAATCTTTAATCTCTTGCTACACATGTGAACAAAAAAGATTTATCTTTCATTATTAGACAGATATTAAGTATCTGCTTAACTGTTAACAACTCACTGATGTTAACAGTCTACCGAATAACCCCAGAGAATTTATGAGTCTAATGATATATATA
>JAOVVF010000034.1:634972-646533 GCA_028565595.1 Duopalatinus emarginatus | reverse complement strand
ACATGGCCATACCTGACGATGTAGTACTTGATTCCAAACTCAGGTAAAGACTGCCATGCTTGGATAAAACGCAATTTAGCCTCCATGAGTGAAAGCTGGGAAATGTTCTGATGTGCCTCCAAAATCCGTGCAGTCAGCTGAAAGGAAGCACAAAAGTGTTTTATTGTATTATTTATTGTCTTCTATGAAATTGCTACATTATATCATATAACAAATGCATAATATAATATAATATGTTATGATATAATATAATATAATATAATATAATATAATATAATATAATAGTAAACATAATAGTGAACATGAGATAAAGCCTTCTTTACTTGTTTGGACTTGTATCGCTTGGAATATCGTGGCGAGACAAAGCATTCTGCATTCATGTCCATGGAGTCCACGTCAGGAGATGCCTGGCCAGAAGGGGGCGCTAAACTCTTCATTTGCAAGAAGGACTGGATGTTTTTCACCTCTGTGCGGTATGAGCTGTATGCCATCGTTTTGCCTTTAGAGGCCAGGATGCAGGCAGCGTTCCACTTGGCATACTGTGTCTCCTGTAACACAATTAATATGTTAACAAATCAATTACAAAAATTTTCAGACTTGTGCACAAAACCCTGAATCAACTTACACTGTCACAGCGAATATACACCTCATTCATTCCATCCGCAACAGGCAACAAAAGTTTGATGCCAAATTTTTTTTCTGTTACGTTGACATCTGGAACAACTTCACAGCCTACAAATTCAATTGGATTAAACAAGCACAAATTAACAGTGGAATCGTTAAGACATTTTGACAGAAACTGTCTACGATGTTGTTACCTCGCAGATTTAGCTGTTCAATCGGCTCCCCTGTGGCTGAATCTTTGTTTTTGTAATACGAAATGCTGGTATCTTTAAACACAAACCAGTAGTCTTTAAAAGTCCGTAGTAGTCGTTTGGGTCTGCAAAGTGAAAAGACAGAATGTGGCAT
Organism: Duopalatinus emarginatus; assembly: GCA_028565595.1. Lineage (NCBI taxonomy): Eukaryota > Metazoa > Chordata > Actinopteri > Siluriformes > Pimelodidae > Duopalatinus > Duopalatinus emarginatus. The sequence continues at coordinate 645,564 of JAOVVF010000034.1, read as the reverse complement.
GTGTCTGTTTTAAGGTCTTGGTAGAGCAATGAGATTTTCAGTACACACACACCCATAAGATACAGACACCCTTAATATGTTGCCTTGAACAACCCCAGCTTACCTAAATAATTTCAGAGTGTCCTCCAACATGGGAACATCTGTGATGTCTTCCTAAAGACAGAAAGGAGTTACAATACAATTACATACTGGACTTCTGGAAATGGTATTGCATAGAAGGACATAAAGAGTGCCACAGAAACATTTTAAAACCTCATGCATACCAGAATCTTTTCTGTGCTCCGTCCTTCAAGTGTTGTCTCTAGATGAGAGAGGGCTGCCTCTACTTCATCAATCTCAGGCTCATCAGAAAGATCCAGAGGTTTGGCTGACATGGTCAGTTTGCATATGTGATACTGAAAGAAGCATAAATTTGTCAAATTCTGCAGACTTACATAACACAGAGTTATACCACATAACATAACATAATTATATAACATATTGTGTTGTTACATTTCCTATTCTGACTGGTCAGTTTTGACAGTGGCACCAACTGCAAGATCAAATCAGAGGTTTATATTAATATGTGTATTTTACTTCATTATGATTTCTATGGTAATTGTATGATAAAGCTTTCTCGAAGGAGATGTTTAGGTCTTTAGATTCTTTGTGTCAGTGGTTTTATATAGTCAGAGGCAAACTTGTACTTTTTTGACATTTGCAGGATGGAGGGCTTTGCAGTTGCAGTAACTTGTCAAGCTGATTTTTTGGTCTTAATAACTTTATGAATAAGAAAATGAGGGATGTGCCGGAATAACTTTCGGGTGCTATAATAAAAGAACAGAAATTAACTTGTTCTTTAATTTCAATGGTTCTTTAATTAATAACAAATAACTGTTGTTGTGGTAAAAGAGATAACACTTTTTGATATACTAGTACTGTTAAATAAACAACTTCAGGATAATAATGCTCTTGTTTCACTTGAATGATTATATCTGTCTAGTGGCTCAATTATAGTGGCTTAAAATACCTCCAAATATTAATTATTATTGTATTAAAAGAATATTAAGTTGTGAAAGTTGTGTTGCTATTTTATTCAAAAACAAACTAGAGTTAACAAAAATAAAGTCATTAATTTAAAAAAATGCTGACTATGTCTAGTAACATCTACGATTAATGATTTTCAGATTATTAGGAAGGCAAACAACGTATAATAATATTTTGCTACAGTATATTTGCGTCTTCTTACTAAGCCAGTCTTTAGAGTCCTGCTGTATGTTGCTTGGGGGAATCCCTCTCACCGCACTGTGCTCATTGTCTTTGTTCTGACACGCTCCTTCACATTCCACACAGTCATATGAAAAACCTACGCCTGCAGCCACACAAAGGCCTGTATGTTTTGTCTCGTCCCAACTTTTACAGCAAAAAATATATATATTTGTGCAATACAGGATTAGTTCATTTACACACTGCAAGCATGGTACAGGATTTTGACGGCATTATTATATAGGCCACATGTAAATCCACATAAATCTGTATTGCCTAATTAAGTCTAAGAGTGAATGAACCATTGTGTCTGTAGTTATTTTTCAGAGACATGCCAGGATCTAGAACTATGTGTCAGACTGAGAGTGTAGAAGAGTATGACACCTGCAGAGAGGCAAACATCAGCATCTCTTCCTCAGTGCACTCAATCTCCTCCAGCAGAATGGCCCAACGTGCCTGTTCATACAGCTGTGTAATCCTTACTGCATCATACTGGGACAGAAGATATACACAATAACTTTACTTAAACTAGTTATACACTTTTCTATCAAATCCAAACCCACTGTTTGCTTACGAATACGTCACCTGTAGCATATGGTAGATAACCACAAACAATAATAAAAAATAAATACATAGGAAATTATTTACTAAGACATCTTTATTCTGTGTATTGGCTGAAATCACCAACCACACTTGAACTTCACTGAGTTTTCAAATGATTAGATTCAGTATAAATGTGAAATGGATTCCTACCTTTGGATTAAGGTCAAAGAAACAGTAATACTTGAAGCGTAGTAAGAGTCTGTCATTCTCTTGGATGCCCTGCTCCATGAGAGAGCGTGAGGAATCCAGCCACCTGTCAAAACACCCACCTGGTTATATAAATAAATTTTTTTAGTAGTAAAATTATTATTATTATTATTATTATTATTTTTATTATTATTATTATTATTATTATTATTTTAACCAACTCTATATGTTCCTGAGCTGAAACCTTTTTAATCCCTCTGTGAGACCTGGAAAGTATATTTCTGTAACTGCATTCTTACAGAAAAACAATAAAAACAGAAAAAGTGCTTGAACACCGACGGTGAATAGGATGAAGGCATACACCTGCATGTGATTACTGCTGGTTTATTTATGTGTCTATGTGACTTGCAGTTAGCTGCTGAATGCATGACAGCAGAGCATGAGAATCTTCCCAACAGTGTCCTGCTGTGTCTATGTGAGAAGAGTGTATCACCATTACCAGTGTGTTCATTTTATGAGAATTTCCATGCTGAAACGCTCAGAGGTTTCAGGCACAAACATAACACCACTCTCTCAAATGCCAGTGCTCTCATTGTCATTTATGTTAGTCTCACAGTTATGTTAGCTACACAGTATTGTGCATTAATTATGTCACTTGTCACTTTGACCAATTCTTACCCTGCATTGATGGCAGCTTTGTCCTCCATACTGAGTGGCTGATACATCTTGAGCAGTTCATCTGGAGGTACATTAGGCTGGCTAGAACTGAGCGGGTTTTCACCAAACCACAAGCTTGTGGATGTCATTGGGGTCCCGTTATCAGGGTCATAAGTTGCAGTCATGGTCCTACTGTAGTGGCCAGTTCCAACTGCGCAAAATAAAATGAATTGCTAACAGAGCTTCCATCGTTCATTAACATACCAAAATAAGTGCAGCATATTTATGGATATTGATTATTCCACTGTACTGTCTGTGTGCATCACATGTGTATGTTACAGCCAATATGCATCAGGTGGATTGCAAAGCTCACAGCACATTTCCCAGTGTTAAAACTAACACAATTTCAAAAGCAATCAGTAAAATGGATGCTGTATTTCCTCAACTGTACTATGGACCAACCAACCAGTGTTAATGTTATTAAAGTAGCTGAAAATGAGAAGACATTATTTAGAGAAGCTCAATGACTGAGAGATCAAGTAAAGATGAATGCAGCAAAAAAGACGAAGGTCTAGGTTCGCAAATGGTATCATGTTAGCAGTGCTATTTATAATGAAACTATAGGAACTTGCTCTTTGTTTATGAAAATCTGAATTTTCAACTGATAATTTTGGTTTCCCAACCAACACGTTTTGGACAGCGAACCACTTTGATGGGCCATGTCATTCACCTGAACTAAAATGCAGTGAGTATCATTACATCACTGGGGAAGACATCTAGTGGTGTCTGTATTCAATGTTTATAAGCATTATTATTATATAATTTTTATTTTGTGTATGCATTTCCCCGTTATTACTGCCTTATGCAGTATAAAAGGGCCTGTTGAGTATTTAGAGTAAATGTTGAGAAAGCTTGTAAAAGCAATGAAAGGGTGACTTCACCATGATTATGTTACCTGTCCCACCAATAACATCCATGTCTATAATGTCATTTTCTCTCTCCTTGTTTTTATCTTTTTTCTTTTTCTTTTTTGGATCATCTGGTGATTTCAGGACAGACAACTCCTCAGATCTTCTTATGTCTAGGATGAATGCATACATCCAAGTTAATAAACAACAACAAAAAAATATATAATAATATTATATTATAACATTGTTATATTTCTATACTTACTGAGTCTTCTGCAGATTTCTGCTACAGATTTGAAGACCACTGATGAGAAACTGACTTTCAGTATGACAGTCTTCATATTGGGGAGCTGCAGATACAGAGATTTATGTTGGGGGGTGAAGCGGAGGTCAGCATCTGCCTGAACACCGTATTTATCCAATGTCCAGTGGGTTTTTAGTAGCCAGCAATTCTTCTGTTCCCACCACAGAGCATGATCTGACCAGTCCTGTGGAATCCCTGCCACAAAACACAGCATTTTAGACTCTTACCTCCCAGCTTACTAGTCAGTTATTCATCCTACAGACTAAATTAGTCAACACATCATGTGTGTTTGAAGGAGTTAATTTGTGTTCCATTTAAACCCCTCGTACCTGAATGTCCACATTGGAGCATAACCATTTAATGCTTGCATGAATGAATCACTATTGAGTATTACACAATCCTCGAATTCACAGACAGTACACCATAAACATGGTGTGAGGCAAACAGGAAATTACAAGATGTGTCAAGGTGATGACTTCTAAGGCTGTCACCAAATCATACAGTCCTGACCAGTGACTTAAGTGGATGAGTCAGTCACAACAATCAGCTTTCCCAAAGGAACTGATTCAGAAGAGTCAACTCTGATGGAAAAGTGATATTAAAATTTACAGTTAAATAATAACTATTATTTAATTCAAAGAAATTCATACATATAAAGAACAACTTGACCTAAACATTAGATTAAATCAACACTCATGTTTTAAAATTACATTCAGAAAGATCAACATGGTTTGTTACTATCACTCTACCACTGGATGGAAAAGAATACACAGTGAACTCACTGCAAATACAGTAATAATTCACCAATAATGAAAGTATGTCTGGAGGTCTGATCAAAAAAATGATGTATATATCAGTTATAAGTGTAAACCAGCTATTATGAAAACATATCTACAATACACAAAACTAATCTGAAAATATCAGAGAAATTTGAACAATTTTTAACAATGTTACTAACACAGTTAACTAATCACGAGAGCTATTCTGAAGTGAACACCACACTGACTATCAATAGCCAATAAAAAGGGGACTATAGGCGATCTAGCTGACTTTGCAAAATGTTATTTCAGTACTCTGTTATGTTTATAAGCTAGCTGCTCATGTATATTCATACATGTGTCTAGCTACATAGTTAGCTATCTAGCAAAGTTGCCCTTTACACATTATCCTAACGTTTATAGATATTTTAAAACAGCAGATAAATTCTACCAAAATCAAAATAAACCCTTAAATTTACCAAGAGATTTCATATTGTAAAACGTTAAGATCTAGCTAGCTAGTCTAGCTCACCAAGCTAGCTAATGGCTTGTTTGTACACAGGGTGTAGGCTGTGAAGTGCCAATGTCTTCAAAGTTTTTGTCTCACTTAATTTGCAGATCTCTATCACACAGATTTCATTGAGGCTTTGAGATACCTGATAAATTTGGTTAGTCACTGTTTCCAATGTCTCAGTCCTTGCAGCTGCTGACTAAAGCAATTGGTGTCTGAGGTTCAGATTTTGAGCAACAAAAGCTTATCTCTAAGTTCAATAATTTACAATTTGCAAATATTGTTTTTAACTGGTTTACAGTCTTCTGGGGTCATTTTTTCCACTCTGCACTGATGATAAATGTACCAAAGTGGAATATTTTATGTAAAATATAAGGACCATTATAGTCAACCATGTTCTCAAGTGCTCATGTATGGCACACTGGTACCATAGTTCGTTACTTTCCCCCTTAAACTTCTCCTATTTAAGATAACACATAGGCTTTGGACATCTGTTGAACTAACCTGTAGTTTTATGATTTCAGATCAGTTGGTGTGGTGGTGAACTTCAGACCTTACGTTTGCAAATAATACCCTGGTGGCGGGACAATGGCAGGAGGCCAGGGACAATTAAAAGGAATGCAAGGCAAACACTGACGCACCCAAAGGTTTAAATAAGGAGTTAGTTCTGCTCTAGATACAGCTTTACCTGTGTGTGTATTAGTTATGTGCTATATATAAAACTAATGCTACTGTTCAATAATTTTTATATTACTTGATTAATTTAAATTCTGTTGTTGTTGTTGTGAGAACAGCCCTGAAACATACAGCCCTGAAGCTTTCACACAAGTCCTGCTGGACACAATGTGAAGGAAGATACTTGATTTAAACAGAAACATTTAGCGAACAAAAATACACTCACTGATCTTCTCCACAAGTTTGAGCATAAGTCCTCCAACATGAAGGTCTCCCTTGACCCGAATTTTAAACCTCATAGACTCGTCACCTTCCTGCTGGTCCACCTGGACCGACAGCTCCCATGAGTTTTGTCCATACTCAGGAGCAGTGACCATGGCTTCACCTGCAGAAAATAAAATAATACGACAACTTGATTTTTGTTGTCTAAGATTTCTGAGATTACAAAATGCAAAGACAACGCAACACTAACAACTATGTCTGTTTATTGGGTACACCTACCTAAATGTACTACACAGATATACAAATACCGACTGTGGCCCTTATGAAAAATGATCACATTACTATTGCCACTGAACTCACTTTATTGGCTGTTGGACCATTCTCAGCATGCAGTGACACAGATATTGTAGTGGCTTGTTAGTAGGTGGTGTGCTGTTACATGTGCATCATGTAGCAACATCTCAAAACACAATGATAGATATTTTCAATGTTTGGCAGCGTGTAGTACAAGTCTACTCCTGTGGTGTGACTAAATACTTCGCTTTATATGAGGTAGTTGATCCTAAGTCAATTTGTAGGACATACCCAACACCATTCAAATTGTTATTCAAATATAGTTTTGCAACAAGTAGAAGGCAAGTAACAGTTTCTTTGTACAGTATTTTTCAAACACAGTCAGAGAAACTCGGTTAGGTTTAGGTTTTCTCTGCTCTAAATACACAATCCTCAAAACACGCACTAATCATCCTGCTCCTTCACGAGCCGAATCTGGCATGTCGAAACAACGAAACTACACACTGCAGGGCAGCGATTAGGAAACACTGACTAAGAAAGATTTATTAATTAGGAAACTGTATGAGAAGTACATGAGAAATCTCAGGGAAAGAAAAAGAGCTGGACTTTGTTGTCTGAGCTGTGGTGAAAGCTGGTCATCAAAGAAGGAGAGCAGACTTCCATCACTGGAATTCCTAACAAGCAGAGACATGACCAAGAACAGAAAAGCCCAGAACATGAGCTGGTTGATTTTCTCATGTAATATAGGACCAAGCAGTTAACATATCCAACTGCATTATTCTGGATGATTCTTGTTTATGTTGCATGCTATTGTTTATGTTGTAGTCCACTAAAATAGGTGATGTTTGAATAGTCATAGGTAAATTATAGGCTACAAGTTTTCTCGTATCCATTTGGTACAGATTACATACACGTTGTGTTCGTCTGCAATCTGTGGTAATGAATACTGAAGTAAGAGTAATGTAATTGAATATTCTCCTCGTTTGAAGTGAACTATACTGGAGGGCACACGTTTGAACCTGTTTACAAGCCTGGAGGGACAATGAGAAGGAACTCAGCCTTGGACCTTCACCCTCAGCAGACATTAGTTAAAAATTACAGGCATAAAAGTTTTATATTATTAAACACATTCAAGTGCACACATCCATCAGCAGCTGAAAGCACAAAACAGGTTACGTTTGTTACTTAATACTTAGTGATATTCAGTTATTTTTCCTGACACCTACAGTACATTGACTTACAGGACATAGGACTGTACAAACTAATAACATTTTCAGTATAATGTAGTTCATCTTTAACACATATGTCTACTGAATATTCCCCCAAAATGAAAATACACACTTACCTAAACAAAATGTCTGATATATTACTACTACTCACTGCTCACGCTTCTTCACTCGTCCAGGGCAGAATAGGACAGAGCCGACTCCCAGGTGAGCAGGCAGTTAGGAGACCCCTCCCTACAGGTATGCTATGCTAAGGAAGTGACTACTACTACTATAACATTAAAATAACAGACTAGCGTAGCACCCTACATGACAAAAACCATACCCCACACTATTTGATGCCACACTCTTTTATAGTCTATTATGTGATTTTGGTGTAGCCCAAGCTAACGGACCTTGTTTGTGCTTTTTGTGCCTTAGATGGACTATGGCCAGGACTTAGTAGACAGATGTTAGTAGTTAGGCAACGCTTTAGCTTAACATGCATATCATGAAGTATTCAAATATTAGGTTTATTGTACAATATTAGCCTATCTGTTATTTATTGGAGCCATAGAGACTTCTGCTCTTGAAATGTCCACTGATGAAAGACATTTGGTCCATGTTGGAAACATGCCTTTGACATTCATCATGCCATTTCTGCAGATTTTTCAGATCTCCTCTTTCTACCAAAACCCAATGTTTGGATTTAGATCTGGTGACTGGGAACACCACTGAAGGGCATTAAACTAATTGTTATGTTCATGAGAGCAGTTTCAGACAGCTTTAGCTTTGTGACATGGTGCATTATTATGCTGAAGTGGTTATTGGGGCAGCCGTGGGCTTGTGGTTAATGAATCAGTCTTGTGACTGGAAGGTCCTGCAATGGACAAGACATAACATGCCTAACTTGAGCAAGGCACCTAACACCCCAGGTGTCCTTGGGTGCCCCCACTCTGGACAAGTGTGTTTGCTGCCCCTAGTGTGTTTTACTGCATAGATGGGTTAAATACAGAGATCAAATTCCTCTGTATAAAGCACAGTAGGCAAACTTTCTCTTTTCACTTTCTCTTCATTAGAAGATAATATAAATTATAGTAAATTTTATTTATTGGAATTATCGGGCACAAAGTGTGCCAAGGAAACATTTCCCACACCATTTAACCACCTCCACCACCCTGGACAGTTGTCACAAATCAGTTGGGGTCCATGGATTGATACTTATTGTGGCAGATTCTGATCCTTCTGTGTGTGAGATTCTTCGGTCCAGTCTGTTTTTCCAGTCCTCAGCTGTCCAGTTTTGGTGTGTCTATGCAGCCTCAGCTTTCTCTTTTTAGCTGACAGATGTAGAACCTGACATGGCCTTCACCTCTTGTACCACAAGGTTTTAATGTGCTGTACATTTAGAGATGGTTTTCAGCTTAAAACTATTATAAAGAGCAGTTATTTGGCATACTGTCAGCTTGAACCTGTCAGGCCATTCTCTGTTGACCTCTTTTATCAACAAGGTATTTCTATCCACAGAACCGATGCTCGTTAGATATTTCTGCATTATGTAAACTCAAAAATTGTGCATAAAGTTATAGCTGAACTTAACTTAAACCAGCTCTTCTGGAACCAACAATCATGCCACAGTAAAAATAACTAAGATCAAGCCTTTCCCTTATTCTGATGAATGATGTGACCATTAACCTAACTGCTTGCCCATGGTTTTATGCACTGCACTGCTACCACTGATTAAATAATTACATGAATGAGTAAGTGTAAAGATCTTTCCAATGAAGTGCTTATTGAATCGAAAAGCGCAATACACAAAAACCCTGAATAACATATGAACTAGTTAGATATCTAGCAGATCTACTCATGCAATTTAGTATATTCCAAATGATATATTACAATGATACATTTGGTAATTTACTAAAGAAAAATAAACATGCTTCATTAAAAAATGTTGGTGTTGTCATCCACTAGAGGGCAGTATAATTATACTAGTGGTGAGCTGAAGAGCAAACCTTGTCCAGCATTTAGCCACTACAAATTTATTGTAAGCCAACTACACATTTAACTAAAATTCAAATTCCAGTCATCTCAACCTCTATATACACATACTGCAAAACTATTCACAAAACAAAGGACATATTTGTCTAAATTAATGCATGTTATAGGCATAAATGTACTGATGCATTTACCATATGCTGCTATATGTTCACTTCACACTGATATGTAAAACATAGAGCTCTGGCCTGCAATGACAAACCACAGTAACCATGGTGACAGTAAAAGGAAAAAAAAATGACTCAAAAGTTTTTTTTAAATGTCTGGTCAAGTGTGTAGCTTTAGGTCTGTAGCTCTCAAGTGTGTGTTCTAGGTAGTTACTGTGAATAGTTATTCAATATGTTATTTGGATTTGAATGATTACCAGTGATAACCATGTAAGTAAAACCAATAACTCTAAAAATGTCCATCACTGTCACTTTACAACAAGAAGGACCTGGGTTCTATTCACTGCCAGAGTAGACATGGATCTTTCTGTGTGAAGTTTGTTCTCTCTGTGTCTGCATGGGTCTCCTCTGGCAAATTGTCCACCCACAGTCCAAAAACTTGCAGTCAGCTGAATTATAGATAGTAATTGCCCACAGGTGTGAGTGTGTGTGTAAAAATGTCTGTCTGTGTGTCTGTCCTGTGATGGACTGGTGACCTGCCCAGTGTTTTTTCCTGCTTTCTGCCCAGTGAACACTCCTATGACCTAGGAGCAGAAGAAGTAATGACCTGATAAATAATAAATGTTGACTTTAAAAAAGTAAATTGGTTTGCAGTAAATATTTTGGCAAGAACATTCTGTGTGAGTGTCACTGGTAATCCAGATGAATCTCATGACTTTGTATGGTACGTATTTTTTCATAATTATATGTGTACATGTATACTAATCGTAATTTATAAAGCTTAATCATAATTAAGCCGCTAAAACCTCCAAATTTATTAATGTCACTGATGAATGCAGACTTACTACAGACTTACAGACTTAAGACAGATGATGAAAGTAGGATTTACATCAATGTGCTT
>JAOVVF010000034.1:615881-633865 GCA_028565595.1 Duopalatinus emarginatus | reverse complement strand
CCATCCATCCATCCATCCATCCATCCATCTATCTATCTATCTATCTATCTATCTATCTATCTATCTATCTATCGACCTTTAAAAACAGTCACTAATTAAACCAATGAATAAACGAGGAAAAAACATATGCTGTTCTTGGAAAATATCATTCCGTTTCGTAACTGTAACTCCACACCACATCACACTCACTGATTATTTTCCTATAACAGCACATCTGTTGTGTTTTATTCCTTCCTTGCTACGTGTGATGCTCTGTGGTTTTATTTTTTTATTTTTTTATTTTTTTTGTGGTTTTTGAATATTGGAACCTGGTCACTTATTCACGTGATAAAACAGATGTCCCAGTGTTGTATAGTTGTTCAAAACCAAAATGAAATGGTAACAGTGAATAAACCTTGTTACCTTCAACTGCATGTCTTTTTTCAAGACATAAAAGGTCACTGATATTGGGAATGAAAGATGAGTTGTTACAGTCTATTCAGGTATGTGCCTGACAGGGTTTAGAGAGAAAGAGTACACTGTGGAAACATGCTATGCTGTGGATCTTAAAAGAGAAAGGTGGTAGCCAGTGTCAGCAGTGGAAAAAGCTTTTTGGAAGAAGTCTAGTTTACTTTGTTTACTTAGTTCTGTTTTTGCAACATTTTCATGCACAGATCCTGCAGCTGTTGTTTTAATGCACTTGGCACTAGGTGGAGCTAGTGCTATAGAGGAGCTGCCTGAACTCCACTCAAAGACACTCACACAGACCAAAGTCCCTTAAGAAATCATTTTACACTTTGGTAAACGTAACATGGAATGTGGACTTGACCAAAATTTTAAGTGTCAGGGTTCTGTCAAAAGATCCTAAATATGCCTCATTAAAGCAGCCCCCATGGGAGATGTGTTCCAGTAAATTTATGCTTATTCAGACCAGGTGCTTATCCATGGCCATATTCATTTTCTCTGCTTGAGCACAAAATCTGCATGGTCAACCCAACCAGGTACAAAACTGACACTTTTTCCGAGATTCCAACACCAGTGCCAGTGACTGTAACTGTGAAATCTCATATACAGCCTTGGAAAATGGAAAGCAGCATTGAATTTATGACCCTGAACTTAACTAATTCTTATGTTTGTTATAGTTTAGTCAGCCAATCACTGGAATCCTGTTGGAAAATAGAGACCCTATTGTGTGGACTATTGGATTCTTCCATGGCTGGTGTAGAAACTGCAGTCAGGCCCGATTGTGATCTAAAACCTAAATCCCTGTTTAAAATCCTCGTGCAGAGGCCAGAAGGCTCAGACTGGGCCTGCAGTGCGGCCGTTCCTTAAGTGGATCAGTCCATTAAGAAAAAAGAAAAGAAAACGTTGTTGTTTACATCCTCCACATGACCTCACTTCACCTCTTCTTGCTGACATTCCTGTCATAGTTTTGACATTTAAGCAGAAGTACAAGAGGTGGACAGGGAAAACATTGCCTAATCACCCCCAAAGGGCATGGGAGATAACAAAACCACCTCTTAACCTAAAAAGTTCATGAACTGATTAATGCCAAGCCATCTGTACATTAATGCTTTGATTTCCTTCTTAGTCGACATTTGAAGATACTTTTTAACAGAGGCAATTTAATTTTTTTTTTTTTTAATAAAAATTTTCAGATTTTTCTATTTTCAGAAAGCTACATGTATTCTCTGCATTGCAAGAAATAAGTAACCTATAACACACTATTTATCATCTGTTAGTGCTTTGTTTATCTGCACTGTGGTAACATAATTATAAAATACCTTCCTTAACAATGAAATGCTTTCACTAACTTATAGTACTTTAAACATGGCCTTATTATTAAGAACATGGCCTGGTCTTCTTAATAACAAATTGTAGTGCTGTGGGAACCTTCAGAAACTACAATTTGAACATGTAACACTCACTGTTTTGCATTGCTTTTGTTTTTGCATTGATTTTTTTAAGGTGTTATACTGTAGCATTTGTGTTGCATTTATGTTTTTTAATTAATTGTATAGCCTTGCATAAATAAATACAATCCACAGACAGTAAAGTAAGCTAATCAATGTTTTTTATAACTATTTACAATGTAATTTTTTTCTCCCAAAACATGCTTTACCTTTGATCATGTTATTCAACATCATACAATTGTGTCATCATATATGTAAACTTAAAAAGACTGAGAAAACTTAAGTAACTGCAAAGAAAATCACACACACAAACTGCAAACAATGCTTCAAATGAGGATGAATGGGAAATTTATCCTGCTAACAAACTGGTAAACCTACATTTATTTATTCCCACATTCACACTTAATGAAAGGATTTTTTTCCAATCTAAGAACATAAAGGATGTCTCATATGCAGTGGGTATTACAGGGGAATACGTTAGACTACCAATTGGTCATTATTATTCTGATAACCACATATATAAACATAATTCTTCGTCCAAGAACAAGTGTAGGATCATCAGCCTCATACAGCCTTAGTGTAATAGGAACAGTTTAACATTTTACATTGAATATTAACATGTCTTGCACAAATGATTGTGGGTGTGAACATGGACTTGTAAATGTCTGAAATAATTATGCTTTAACGGTATGGATACGACTATTTGACTATTTGGTAGAAAATAAATGTAGACCAAAATAGTGCTTAAACTGAACTCAGGAAGTAGAAGAAGAGGAATGTGTACTACAGACCTCAGTAATTTGAGTTTAGTGGTGTTAGAGCAAGAATAAATCCAATTCTCAACTCATATCAACATCACTAAGGCAAGAGTCGAGATCATGTACAGTATGTGTGCCTATCAGGCTTGGCTAAGTCAATACTTACGCTGTGGGTGAAAACAAAGCACAGCTTAAACTAAAAACAACCACCAAGCAGTGACTATAAAATAATAATGTTAATAGTATTTTATAGCCACACATGTGCACACCATTTGCATTACCCAAGTGGCACACATTTACAAGTATGAATACATTCTGAAGTGTACTGTTGTAATTCAAGGCAGTATTTTTTTTCAGACATGTGAGCTTAATCTTCTGGGTGGTGAGCTTCTTTTATAAAAGATTTAGCTGATGATGTCTTTATATAATAGATGTGTAAAGTTGCATTCTCAGAAGCACTATATCATGGTGTGTCTCCATGTGTGTATACAAGCACCTGTGTTTGTAGGAAACTGTTATCGTCATATGCATAATGTTTGTTTAGCTTACCAGCTGTGAACTTTGCCTTTAGAGAGCAGTGGACTTACCAGCATGAAAAAAGGCAATATGTATGACAGCCTTGTTTGGAGAACCGTCTTCCCACATAGACTCAGTTCTACTCGGGATCATATTTGTACAAAGTCAAGCAGACATTCAGCACTTCACCACAGACTTCTGTTGATAGGGCATGTTCCTGAGACCTTCTGAAATGAAAGCCAATAGCGGTAGTATGCAATGATTCTGCACCATATGCCCTGTCCACTTTAATTAGCAGGGTCTTGCATCCAACAGCATCTGTTTTCAATAAGAAGCAAAAAAAAAAAACGGAAGGGTGGGTGCTTGGCTTTTCGGCGGAAAATACAGCCTACTGTACTTTTAAATAGCCCACGGGAGACGCAGACCGGATGTGGGCCATATCGTCTTATCCCCATATCTGGACTGCCACTTCTTCCTCCTTTGTACGTTAAATGTACAATTATGAAGGAATGTGTGTAACACTCTTTCTCAACATGGTGGCACCATATGAAGCGACCGTTTACTGCACTGCCCACAAGCCAAACTGACACAGGCTTAGTGATGACACATAGCATGCTCTGAATGTTTGCAAGCTATCCATTTTTTTGTGTGTTTAAAAGGTTGCTATTCTTGCAGCAAGAATTGCTCATCGCTGTGACTAACTGCTATGGAACAAAGTCGGAGAAATAACTCCCTGCAGATAAGGAGCACCATAGCTCCCCCATAATTCAAAGCTTTGCCATAATTCACACTGCACCGCTTTACCTAAAGGGACTGTCCGTTACTGGCGTCAATTGCATGTTTGTCCTTCAAATTGTTGGTGCAGGAGTGAGACCAAGAAGAAGAAGAAAAAAGTGAAGGCTAGCAAACATTATGACCTCCTTATGGATTAGAACATACAGAGCTGGTCATATATTGCTGGTTGAGTACACTCGACTGCAGATGCAAGGCCGGACACGCGCACACTCACAGTCTTCGGTTGGAGCCTCATGCTGAAGTCTGCTTAAACATGTAATTTGCAGAGAAAAAAAGAAGAAACAGGGAGAGTCTGTCTTGTTGTTCCTAACCAAGTCCAAGTCCTTACTGAGAGATGTGAAGGACCGTAATATCAAGTTGTATCTAATGTTCAGCAAAGCACTATGACACACATTTGACCACTAATCTCACATTTCAGAACCTAACAGAAACAAGGTGTTTTAATAGTTTTGTTTTAATGGAAACATAATGGACTTTAATTATATGACCATTTTGAATATCACAGTAATTCTTGTGTGTAAATACCTACAGGCATTTGACCAACTGCAAGTATTCTATACACTTGTTAACTCCGTTAGCACATAAATATACAAACAGCGAGTTTTCTTGTAACAAAAGCTCTATACGACAAAAAAAGTATTTGTTATCTTATGTATCTCAGGGGGGCTCTGTGAACAGAATGGCCATATTGAGGCATGATCATAAATGCGGTGCTGAAACAGCACTGTGAGGTGGTGTGTGAAACCATCTGGAAGAGATCTGGCATTTTTCAGAATCCATTTTTGTTTAGCCAGCGTCAAAGACACACATACAGCTAGCTGCCATGCACTCTCCTAGCTGAATGAATTCCATTTTTCCATTCACGCCAAGGAAAGAGATACTGCGCAAGGCAAAGCAGAATCTGATAAGGCCGATGACAAACCGAGGGGATTGTTGACAGGCTTCTGACGTTTCTGGCACTACTTCCCTGACCTCTTCAGTGTGCTGAAATGTGGATCACTTGAACAGACTCCTCTTAGCTCGGAGATACCGGAGAAATGTGCTAAAGATAATGTTTTAACAGCCAGTGCCATGCTCACCTTGTTCTAGCCAGAGTTGCTTGTTAAAAGGTGTTCACGAACATTTTACTGTGGATCCGATTTCAGCAGGGATTAGATGTACGTGCAATATACACTAGAAACTTTTTTAGTATCAAGCCACAACAGTGTGTATATTTATATTTTTACTGCAGTTCCGCGAGCCTGTTTCTTCCCGACTTCGGCCATGGTTACGGCCTGCTAATCCGAATAAACTTACAGTTTCAAGTGCATGGTGAGCAAGTCTGGTTTCTCACACATGGAAATGGAATTCAGGCTATCAAACAATCCTTGGCCGCCCTTGTTTTGAGATGAAATATTTAGATATATATTCACGTGTGCTTGCTGCAGCCCTATAGCAAGGCTCCCCACATGCTCTCGCTGCCTGGCATGCCAAAGCCATTTGTGGTCATTTCCAAACAAACGAGCCCCACTGGCACACCACTTGTGCTTCAATGCATTATTTAAAAATAACATTCAATTATTCTGTTTAACCGTCATTATTAAGAAAGTTGTTAGTTCAAATTTCACCCTCTACATTACATCTAGCAGTCGAAGGTCAAGAGGATCTGTCAGCAGTGACATGAGGATTATCCCATTGACATTCCATTTCCAAGCTTTCTTTGCTCTGCCTCCATGTAGCAAGGTCTTGCTGTGTGCTGGCAGGCCAGGCATTGAGGAGCAATTACTGTCGCATTAGTGATGATCAAGCCATGTTGCTCAAGTGCACAGAGAAGCTACTGTTTTCTGCCCATTCTTTTTAGCTCCCATCCAGCGGACAGCAGAGCTCACACTGCCTTAAGATCTCCTTACGTTACTGTTAAGAACAAAGGTGCAGGCGTCCTCTAGCTGAACCCATCATAAACGATTTAGCACCTCTTAGCACCACAAGAAATATAGCTACAGTATATTCTGTTTTGGGGATGTTATCTTTGGCTTGTCACAGAGAAATGACTTAATCTTCCCTTTCCACACTGAATCAAAAGACTTAGTGCAGTACTTGGTTAATTCACTTGCAGTGAATCATAATGACATGACATGCTGTCGTTAATTCAAACATAGAACTACTTATTCAGTAAATGGTGTATGTTGTGCACAATGATACCAAATCCAAGTGGAAAACAATACTTTTTACATCTCTTTACTAAAAGAGCAAAATTCTTTACATTCCTGCTAGAGCCAGAGCAGGTAATGGATCTTAAGTGGGCAGATCTGCTTTGTAGCTGCTTTACTGGGATGGCCTGGAGTAGCTCTCGGCTTACAGGAACCTCTCTGAGAACGGCCTCAGGTGAAGGGATTACCGCTGTTATGCATGTGGAAAGACAAAGACAGCCTGAGCTCTCTCTCGGTGGTTACAGCCTTTACCTGAAACCCTATAGTGGGAGTTTACACTACTACCACATGTAGGAGCTGATGTTCCTGTAAACAACATAAGAAAGCCTGACCTTACACTGCACTAAGTAACTCTCATTTTGTGGTTTCATTTCAAATGATGGAGGGCTTGATGTTGTTTTATGATATTAGTATATCAGTGAAAACTCTTTTTTGTTGCCTTTTCTTTGTAGCAAAGAAAATAGTGTTTTGATTTCTATTGATGTTAATGGTGACTATACATAATTTGTTAATTGGGCATTTGATTAGTGCTTTAACCTGTATACCTCTTTCGGTCATTGTGGTCACACGTGGGTCTTGAAACCATTTCCTTTCACACATGGCAGCAAGGGTGTCTTTGGTAACAATTAAGCTTTTAAAGATTGCTGGACAAACTACGAACACAAATTAAATCCCATCTCTCATATATACCAACCAACCCACAGTGTTTGGAGCTGGAGACCCTCACCCAAGCCTTTCATCTCAATTGCTCATCATGGGGAAATTGATTAAAGGCCCTTTAGATTACTTCCTTTTCATAAAAACCTCAGACTGGGGACTAGCTAGCTGTTGAATCCCTCTCCTTATTTGTGTTTTTTGTTAGAAGCTAATGAAGCGGCTTCCCTGTTTGTCTTGTTCGTCATCAGTCTCCAATACTGGATCTGCTCGGGTAACATTAGACTCTTCATAAGGCACAGCACACCAGACCTGTCACAGCTCTGAGTGAAGCCAGTCACCCTCCAGACCCTCACACAAAGAGCTTGGGTCACAAAAGGTTCTCTGGACGTCTACTGTTGTATTTAAATGCGTTTGAAGTTGCAAACAAGAGGGCTCAGCAAGATAATGGTGCCCCCTCATGACTTTGACCTCTTTGTGACATGATTCCTCTGGTGACTGTAGGGCTCCTTCTTGCCGTCTGCTCATCACTCAAGAGTCATGCTATCCCTTCCGGAGATTATGAGCAAACTCAGTGGGGGTTAAATGATCAATGCACTTTTTTTTCAGCTATGAATTCTCCAATACCACTGGAAGATAAAAGACAAGGAAGTGAGATAGACATCTATGTCACTTGATTAGTGTTGCCAAAAAAAAAGGGGCCCCTGAAATCTAAGGATTAAAGAAGTCAACAATATTATTATGTTATTCATGTAATGCTTAATTTTCCCCGTCACACTCGGTCAAAGAGTGCAGTACGTTTAGAATACGATACTACGATACGTCATGGTGCCGATATGAGTTGAAAGCAAAGAGGAGATAGAAAAACAGCTGGCAGACACAAAGCATGAAGGTGAAGAAATGAAAAGATAAGAGATGAGACACTTTGATTTTGAGAAGAACACAGGGAAGGTGCTGAGCCTTTGAGTCTGCCGTCTGCAAACAGGATGTTTCATGCAGTACCTTCAAATACAGCAGTTATCCAAAACACTCAAAACACCTGCTTTTATCTGCTTGCAGTATCAGCACAGGAACATATTTTTCATTCTTAATCATTTGCGTACAGCCGACTAAGTCCATTCATGTTCTACCGCTTTAGGTGTCTGGAGAGTCACCACGGATGATTTGACTCTGAGGCAGGAGAAAAAAGGGGTGTATACTTTTTAAAAAAATCAACACCCGCCATATTTTGCCCAACATCAGTAACAGTACATATGTACTGCAGGTGGTCCCAGACACCCTATCCAAACAGTAGTGTGTGACTGAACTGCAGTATGTTTGGATGAACATATTGCCTGCTGGCACATTGCTCGCTTTAATGATTAATCTGATGAAGACTGACTTTTATCTTTATGATGCTTCACTATCCAGCAGTTCAGAACAAGTAATAACAGGTGCTGTTGTATTTTACACCTTGCACTCCTATTTGTCCTAGTAATATTGTCTGGACCTGACACATAAGGAGAAGCAGACAGATCTAGCATTAGCTACTTCTGTTCACTTATAGTCAGTTCATGATGATAAAGCTCTTTTTGGTTAATAATTCATAGAATAATGCAATATTTTTTTTTTACAGGATTTACTGGTTTAAAAGGATTACATTTCCTGAAAACTTGGTTTTCCTTTGGTTTTAACCATATAAACCTTAAAATAAATCCACATCGTCATGTAGAACATTAAATCATTTTCATTCATCTTTAGGACTGCATTACATATAGCTACAAAAATTCACCTGTAGATTAAGTCTACGTATGAAAGCTAATCTTCCATTCCTCTGAGGTGGGAGATGGGACTTTCCTCTCCCAAGCGGACCTTTCATCATCGATTCGACCGTCAAAGCAAGAGCAAGCTTTAACGAGGAACCACAGCTTACTATTTGACAGGAGTGAACAAAGCTGGCTTTTGTGCGCCTGTTCTGGGAGGCCAGTAGCTCTTGTCATGTACATATGAAATTAATTATAAGGAAATACTAAAACACTCGAGTGGAAATTGCTTTTCACCAGATGTTCTGCATATGAGGATCAATTTAGTATTCTTAGCGTAGCGAAATGGCTCTATAAGTTCAACGCTGGCCTCTTTGATGAAAGCCAATCTGTCACTCAAGGCACATAAAAAGAGGCTAAAGTTCTATGCTACTGTTTGTTCCACTTTATAGCGCCTTAGGTAACGTGATTACTTAACCAGGTTAAGAAAATAAAATGTTTCATTCTTAGGTAAAATTTGACATAGTGACAAGGAGTCCAGTGTTTCTCAATGATCCATACATAAACCAAGTGAGAGGCCTTTCCTCTGGTTCTCAGCACTAGAGAGGGACTTGGCAAATTAATCAGAGAAAAATCACCTACATCACTGAAAAAATTCTCACGATGTGGGTTGGTGTGGGCTTGTGTATGTCTGTGGGGGGTATGCATGTGGGTAAAAAGGAGGAAGAAGAAGAGGAAAAAAAGAGTACCCTACTTTTAGCTGGGAATGGAGATTTGTTGGGAGCTTTTCAAGCCCCTGATCTATATATTCTTATTAATGTAAATCTTTTTTTTAGCGTTTTTACCTTTGTATATCTATTTGAATTTGAAGTAGCCTGTTGTGTGATGACGTGAGACCAATAGGAGAACAGTGCTCTTCTTTGACCTAGGTAAGTCATTCATCAAGTTTCAGTATTAGACAGTAAGCATCTCAGTATACTCATCTCAGTATACTGATTGCCTCATTTACAATTTGAAAACGGTGTAATCCTGTTGCATGGGATTCAGAAGGTGAACAATTCAAAGGTCTTAGCTGGCCAATTCTTAATTTATCCAATCTGCTTGGATATGTTTGTAATTAAAACTATAATTCTCAGGAACTGCATTATAGTAGTAGGTATAGTCATATGAGAAATTGCCCTCTGTTGAAGAGCAGAACAGATTGAGGGTTGGTCTCAGAACCTGGATCAAAGAGGTATGCGCTAAGGCATCTGGGGTTTGTTTACGACAGTCGTAGTGGCACATCACGGTAATGGAGTGTGTGATGAGAGAGGGAGAGAGAGTGAATTACAGGCATGCTGTTTACCCATACGGATGAATGGGCATCAGCCTCCATTTGATTCTCTGGTGTAATTTAAAGCAGCGTTTGATCCAGCTGA
Source organism: Duopalatinus emarginatus (assembly GCA_028565595.1). Lineage (NCBI taxonomy): Eukaryota > Metazoa > Chordata > Actinopteri > Siluriformes > Pimelodidae > Duopalatinus > Duopalatinus emarginatus. The sequence goes on along the minus strand of JAOVVF010000034.1, from coordinate 623,901 downwards.
TTATTCATTACACTCTACACTTCTGTGCCAGTTTTAAAGAAGATAAATAGAGGAAACAGGCAATTAAGTCACAGGAGTTAAAGACACTGGAGGGCTGGCGAGCACACAGCAGTTTACTCAGAGCTAATCTCCACTCATGCAGCATATGCAGATTCACGTTTGTTGACGTTTCTTATGAGGTGTTGCAGCAGGAAGTCATGGAGACCTGACTTAATACAGACATTCACAAGGTGTTTTTAAGATTTCATTGAATGAGGCTACATATAAGTAGGCAAGTCAGTCAAGCATAGCCCTGAAATCCAATTTGATGAAAACGTCATGGTCAAAGGTTAAGTCAATAGCGTAAGAAAGGTATACACATGGAGATAAGCATTGATATGTGCACAGAATTGCACTGAGAAACAGACACAGTTCAACACGAGGATCCCATATCGTGCCACAAGAGGCGTGCTCAGTTAAATGTTTACACAGCTGCTCTGGAGATTATTATTATTGTGAAACCACACACTTTTAATGTTGCTGTGTGGATGCCAAAACACGTCTACTCTTTACCTCCCTCCAGAGCTCGCACAACTGCTCTCCATCGAACATACAGCTAAAATACAACACACAAAGCCCTGGGATATTCAGGACATGCAGTTTCACATATAGAAAAACATCAACCCAGTTTTACTTAACAACAACTAAAATGCAATCCTGCAGGCCCTTTTTTTAACACGATATGCCAAAGTATGGAATGCGTCTGCGAAGAGTTGACTATAAATTGTGTACCTTTCCATAAAATAACACAACCTTTCCACATTAACCCACTTGAATCTGTTTGACTTCCTCCTGAATGCAGTGTTTAGGTTTGTGTGTCTGTGGTATGTGCACTCAAGATTGCATCTCAAGTGTAAACCTGTGAATCAGGAGAGTGAGTTCATTGTGAGCAACTTCGGAAGAGCATCTTCCACCAACACACTTCCGGTCAGTGAGGCCCAGTGTTTAACAGAACTTTTAGCAGTATCATTAAGAACGGATGGTGAAGTTTATTCTGATCTATTCATATATACTGCTGAGTTGATAGTTCTCTAAGTAGCTAATAAACTGCCTATTTAGTGTATATCCACTTATCAATGTTCTGTCTAAGGTTGGCAGATCAACATATTTAATGTAACGCTTTAAATATTTAAAGAGTGGACCACCAGCCAGGCCTTGTGATACATTCATCAAGGCCGCCTTCTTTAAGCTGACACTTTAATGTTACGACTCTTTCCATCTGTACATGGGTGAGCAGCAGCCATGTTTTCCATAATTGACATTTAATTTGACATTGCACCTATTAATCTAAATGAGTTGCTCAGCATGGAGTCTTTCAGCTCTATGTATAGCAGAGTCTCCTCGTTTCTCCAGGGGGAAGCTATAAACAGCTGCTTGTGCTTAAGCGGTGAAATGTAAATCTTGACGCGGGATGTTTATGTAGCCCAAGCTTCTAATCATGCAAACGTATAATTCAGTGACATGTGGTGTCTTTACGAGGCCAGTTTGATTCAAAGGGCAGATCCCTGTATTTACCAGTCTCACTCCAAACTAAAACGACATTGCATTTCTCATCTCAGTCACTTCATATGAAATATTTATTTAATCGAGACACTAACGTTTTTGCAGCAGCAGGAGCAGCATCCATGGTGTATCAAGAAAGCATTTAGGCTAACTTAGTCAGGTTGTTATGGTGTAGCAGCCAAATTTACAGAGAAACCCAAATTAATCTTTCCAGGCCTCTTCATCCACTCATTCAAACAAAACTAGTATGTTGTGCATGAAGGTTACAGCAACAATATCCAACAATGTTAATGGGGAGGAGCTTTGGGGTGCAGTAGCTACCCTAGGATAGCCAAAGCACCCGCTTATCAACAAAAAAAAAAATTATTATTTTATTTTTTATTTTTAAATTCTCTTAATTCTGTGAATACTATAATAAATAATTTGTATATAAATAGAGTGCAACTGTTTTGTATGTTAGCATTAGCAATATCATAATGGATCAATTTTTACCTCATAAATGTGTGCATGTGAAAACTCAATCAAATAGAAACAGCATTGATTGTGAACCTATTAGGGCTTCAGCTGATGTTAATAGGTTTCATGAAGGTGCAGGCACAAGGCTAGTAGTCATTGATCAGGACCAAGAAAAGCCAGAGGATGAAGATGAGGATGAGGACCTGCCAAGATTGCTGCTGATGCTAACATTGCTGTAGATGTAATTCTCTGTAGATTAAATGTATAGAAACCTTTGACTATTGCTTGCTGCTTGTGTGCAATTGTGTTAAATGTTCTTCATTCAAAAATAAATCACCACCCTTGTGGCAAAGTGAGGTGTAAATGAAAAGGCCTGAGCATAATTTTTGCTTATCAAAAAAGCATATCATTTTTGATATGTGAACATGATTATGTTTATCCAGATCATAACTATAACTATAAATTAGCATTGTTTTAATATTGACTAGTTTAATATTCAGATGGTGACAATACATAAAAAGTGCACAACACAAGGCATTGGAATGACAAGACAAGTCTCAGCTTAATAAAAGCAAACATTATTTTGTTACATATTTAAGGTACAGTAGACACCATGAACAATTACAAATATCAAATAATTTCCCATCAGTGATATTATCTGTGTGGTCTGCTTGGTTCAGGACAGGTGAATCTGTCTGAGACTGAAGATGCTATTCTGCTTGGCTAAAAAGACACATAGATCCACTCTCAACAATTACTATTATCTAAGACATTTTCTTAGACAAATTCTTCTTCCAGGTCAGTCTATTTGTACGTTGTTAAACAGCTTTTTACATTTTACCCACAATTCAGTTAAACTACCTGCTCATCTTGTTGCCAGTGAAATTTAATGTTTTCTGTTGAGTAATGCAGCAGTGTTTTACTCTGTCCAGCTGTTTCACCTCCTTATCTGTACAGTCTGCTCAACCTGATGAGGTTTCAAAGCTTTTTATGCTGCTACAGACACACCAACATAATGCTTGTCATCTCACAGATTGTAAACTAGCCGAGTTTCTGCTGTAAGAGATAATTCAACATCTATATCCAATATGTTTCACTATATTGGTGGACATCTCTGAAATGGTGAGTGAACAAAAAAAACATTTTGCTGTCAAAACCCCACTGTTATCCCTTATCTTTGACTTCATTTACATTTTTTCCGCTATTAATCACCTCTGTAACTGCACTAGAAATGTCTAATATCAATCTGGAACTTGATCAAAATGCACAAAGATGGTTTGCCCCAACATTATGTGTGGAAAGCCCTTCCCCAGGCAATTATATGCCCTGTTCTATAATTGACAAAAATGGTCCATCAAAGGTTCTTTGGATGGGACAGTTTCTAAAATGGTTATATTAATACCTTTTCCTGAAAGGGGGCCTTTTGTTGTACGTTTCAACATAGAATCTTTGAAGGTTCCCCCAGAAGAACAATCTGAAGAGTCCAATTACATTACATGAGAAAGAGTGTGCTCTCTGGTATTGTTATTATGAAGGAGTAGGTTATATAAGGACCTACGAGGACCACATAGCATGCATCCACAATTATTTGCATATGCTTTACAGCAGTCCACCTTTTGGTCCGAACAAGACTTTGCAAAACATTTCTTTCTGCTATATTTGCTGGCCTTGTTTAATATGTGCACCACATGTATGGTAATTGCTGCATTCCCTGATGGGACACGAGAGGGAGGTCTGGAGCTGTACTAGACTAAGCAGCAACAGCTTACTTGGTCAGCGGTGGAATGTGCGTGTACCATACGGCCAAACAACTGTTAGCACGGTATAAGAGGGCTCCGTCTGCAGAGTCATCTCCATGTCTTGTTTCCAGACAGTCGGGTGGAATGTGGGCGATGACAGGAACACTACTCAGCCTATTGGAGAATAAAGCAGAGAAGCAAAGATTCTCTGATGGCAGCACAATAATACCTACTCTTCATCAGCTACCTGCGCCATGCAATAACATGAGGCTTGTTTCAGCCATAGAGACAGATCGCTGCCAAAAGTCTACGTTCTCCACTGACAGGGACTTGGGCTTCAGACAGGAAGGTTTAGAAGTAAAAAAAATCACATGGCTTACATGCGCATAGTTTAGTCACAAAGTTATGTTGAAATAGTCATGATAATTGCACTCAAAGAAGCCCAAATCCCTTTGTGGTTTTGCCATGGTTTGGTAACAAACTGGCAGTCTATCAAATCTGAGGGTTTTTCAGAATGGAGAAGTGGATTGAGGTAACCAATAGATGGCATTGCAGTGTCTTTATAGTAGGTTTTTATACTAGCATACAGTTTTATTGTTTATTTTCTTGTTTCTTGCTCAATGAAAATTTTCCATTTTTTTTGGGATCATTTAAGCCATATCTACATAAATGTTAAAAATACTAACAGTTTAAAGTACAGATTAAGAGACAAAAATGAAAGAAAGAAAGTGAACTATTTTGTCTTACTGTGTTTGCACACAGAAGGAATGTGACCTCCACATTTAACCATCCATGCAGTGAAACACACACCAGTGAACACTAGAGGGCAGTGAACACACTTGCCCAGAGCCGGGGGCAGCCCCAAACCACAGTACCCAGGGAGCAGTTAGGTGCCTTGCTCAAGGGCACCTCAGTCGTGTCTTGCCCCGGGTGGGGATCAAACCCGCGACCTTCCGGTTACAAGACCGGTTCCTAACCACTAGGCTACGGCTGCCCTAAAAACGTCGTTCTCAAAATTTTACATTAACATATGAACTTATTTTTCTGTAAACTTTTGAGTCTTTCTATTGTTCTGTCACTGTTTTATTCCCTTTTCATTTAAAATGACTTGAATTTGTATATACTGTTTGCTGTCTGAAATTCAACAGTGACAATATGTGTGTGTGTGTGTGTGTGTGTGTGTGTGTGTGTGTGTGTGTGTGTGTGTGTGTGCGCTATAGACTGAAGATACCTACTGCAAAGTATGGTACGTAAAAGCAGCATTTTTCCTTCAGTATGCGTCTCTGTGTGCCAGTTCTATCTAAGACAGAAAGAGGAATTAGCTTTGAACTCAGCTACTAACAGCTTGATTTTGTAGAAGAGAATGATCGATGAACCAGATAAGTTTTTATCCAATCAGCAAGTAATTACATCAAGTACAACTACATTACACACAACAACTTTAGACTTTTTAATGAGGTATCAAAGTGCTATTAAAACATATGCGCTCATATACATGTGCACCCACACCGAACACACACAAACACACACCCTACACAAAGACAGACATGCAAATGCATCACAGTAGTGCCTGTGGACACATTCTCTACTTAAGGTCTCGGCCCCGCCAGCAGACAATAAAGAGAAGATAAACATTCTTTTCACTCTCCCTAATCCTCTTGTTTTCGGTAATTAAGGCTACTTAACACGTACTGTGAGGTGTTATCCCTAAATCTAAAACACCTTTGGCCAGTGGAGGGTTTAGAGCACCAAGTTCATGACCTGATGTTTTCACAACAACCAAGCAATCAGTAAAAAACAAAAAGCCTTACAGAGAAAGAGATCAGGCCACAAATGAAGTGTACTTTCTAAAAAAACAAAAACAAAAAAAAAACGCTGGTGTGTCAGTGAAGCCATGCACACACATGCACACAGATTTTTAAGATGAATGCAACTGGCTGTGTTGTCAAACAGTGGGTCAGTCAGCACCCAGACCACCGACTCCCTCCAGTAATTTCATTAATTCAGTTCAAAGCGTTCAATTGATCAGTGCATTAACCGTTGATTTCTGTGAGACAGTGAGGCAGAGAGTAGCATCACCTCAGGAATGGAATGCATCAGTGTATTTTAATTGCTAAGTGGATGATCCCGGATTATCCCTCATAAGATGTTATTGTCTTGGAAGTAGACAAAGATATCTTTTGATCTCAATGGAGCTTAATCTGCTGCCATCTCTCCAAGCCCAATAGGCCAGCTGCTTTTGTCAAAACAAGCCTGCTATCATCACATAATTGAAATGAATACCTGTAATCAATGAGGCGTTTTCATATGCTGATTCCCCCAACATAAACATTGTTTACTAAGCACTTGTATATTTTCAATATCAATGCCCCTCACCCACACACGCGCACACACATACACACACACACACACACAGACACACACACACACACACACACACAGACACACACACGCAGACAGTTTTTAGGTAGCTATGCATGGGTCATAATATTTACAACTGTAAATAAATGTAGTTATTTTAAAGCATACCTACATTCACTTTCCTGGTAGAAAACAAAAGGAATTGTTAATAAGAAAGAATAATGTAGATTTTTTTTCAAAAGAGTAAAAGGGGTTGGTTTGCAGAGATAATCCTGGCCCCCCATCAACTCCCCCCTTTTGTGGATATTCACTGACAAGAGTATCAGACGTTAACTTATCCACCCCTGTCCTCCAGTTTGCAGTGACAACAGAATGAATTATCAGGGGACTAGAAATGGCCGGTCACTAACACCCTTAATCCCCTTAATCCGTAGAACCAAAGACATCACATTTGCCAGCTATGTGTCAATCAATGTTAATCCAGTTTGAAAACATGATTCCTTTGAACGTAAATTATAGGTCATCAGACTAGTCACTGACCACTCGTACCTTTGCACTGATCAGAAACCAGTAAATGGACAACAAAATCTGTGTAATGAGGTAAAATCAGGTAAATAAAGCAAGTTAAGCCACTCTGTAAGTAAAGCCAGTAGTGGAGATGTGTTTTTAATAGTTGATATATTTGCTATAGTTATTATTTTGTTTGTTATAATTGTATGGTTAATTGAATGCTCATTTAACTGAAACTGAATAAAGATGAAATAAATATAAACAGGCTAATAAAGTGAAGTTAAATCCAATTTTAATACACTTTAAGCATGGTGTAACTAGTCTGAGAACGCTGTGGGTGGAAATGTTATATATTAACCAGGATAATTTATTTATACTAATAACATATACATTTTGGGCTAATAACTAAAAATTCACTCGTATGTGTATGTGTGTATGGGTTTATGTGAAATATCAGTACACTTGCCAAAAATTCCACATACATGGTATGGACAAATTCACACTCTTGGCACGTGAGTGTTTGTATTTTTTTTTTTAATTGTGTCTAATTAATTAATTTAATTATGTCTATGGAAAGTCCTGACATAGGTTCCTAGTTGCAAAATGTTTGAAAAGCCCTGTCCTGAGCCACTGCTCTGGTCGGTGTGTGTTTGTGTGCGTGCGTGCGTGCGTGTGTGTGTTATACCAATGCGGTATAATAGTTTAAAACTCATTTGGCCTCTGAAACTCGGGCGTTAGGACACATGATGGATGACAGCGCGTGCTGGTGACATCACCCGAAAACAACAAAAAAAAGTCAGCCCTGAGCGGCACGCGCTGCAATCTACGCGCCCACGCCAGCGCGCGCCAACACGCTGGAGGTGACGTTCCCGAGTCAGTGCGAGCACAACCGGGGACTTTAACACAGATATACAAACTTCACCCGGCTAACAGGTTACAAGACAATATACCTAAACAGTAAATGTGTCCGAAAGGAACGTGTTCTCTTCTCACGGCGTTGGTTTGACCGTTTAATTACTTTATACTCAGGTTCCCGTTTTTTGGCACGTATCGACACGTATGAGCGCGAGTTAAACAGCTGAGTCGTGAAGACCTGCTGAAGCGCATTAATATATACATATGTAAAAAAAAAAACCCGTCTGTGTGGATTAACGTGGATTATTGTGGGATTTCAAGGACACTGCCGCGGGGAAACCGACTGATCACAGCGCATCACCGACTGTGCGGTAATTCTTTACAAGTCAGGGTTAGTGTGAGTTGAGGAGAGTTACATCTTCCTGGAACATCTAAAGATAATTGAAGGTGTTTTGGGGCCATTCAGGTGTTTGCCATATAGGCGTCTACCACCTGTAGCTCAAAGTCTCTCTCTCTCTCTCTCTCTCTCTCTCTCTCTCTCTCTCTCTCTCTTTTCA
>JAOVVF010000034.1:601503-615406 GCA_028565595.1 Duopalatinus emarginatus | reverse complement strand
TCTCTCTCTCTCTCTCTCTCTCTCTCTCTCTCTCTCTCTCTCTCTCTCTCTCACTCTCTCTCTCTCTCTCTCTCTCTGACTTTTCCTTTTATGCCTGGCCTGATGCTAAGGTCTGATCTGAAGGCAGAGAGCGTGTAGTGTAGACATGTCGCGTTCAGTATACACCCCCCACCCAGACCGAGCCCCTCTTATCTCAGCTTAATTGCAGCCTCGATGTCTGCTGTCTTCGTGTCTCCTTTCTTTCAGTTTCTTTGATTCACTGTCTCATCTCCACTCGCTGTTTGACATCCTCTTTTAGGCTCCTTTACGCGCTCGATCACTGTGAGGATATTATTATAGCCCGCGGGCGGGGATCATATCCCTATTTTTTTTTTTTAATTGTTGTTTCTCGGCTTAAAGTGCGCCATCTACCTTCACAACGCCTTCAGATCCGGAGATCACCGGCTTGTGGAGAGGAAGAGAGAGAGAGAGAGACAGAGAAAGCGGGCTGGAGGCTGGGCGCTCGCGCGGATCGGGGGTCCATGCGCGGTGTCGCCGCCTGACGTGAGCTCGGCCCGGGAGCTCGAAGCCCTCCTCCTGTGTGCCCTCTTTCTGATAATGGTAGCCGTGCTCCGCTCGGTCGTGGCGCTCATGCTGCTGCTCGGTCAGGTGTGGCTGGGCGCCGCCGCCGGTCTCATTCCCGACGTGGAGAGGCGAAGGCACGCACCCGAGCACTCCGAGCGCTTTCTGCGCGACTTCGAGCACCGACTGCTGAGCATGTTTGGTCTCAAGCGGAAACCCACGCCGAGCAAAGGAGCCGTGGTACCCCAGTACATGCTGGACCTCTATTATATGCACTCGGAGAACGGAGACCAGAAAAGTGTCCGGCGGCCCAGGAGCGTCGTTGGAAGGCACGCGGAGCGCGCGGCCAGCAGGGCCAACACCATCCGGAGTTTCCATCATGAAGGTGAGAGCTCCGTTTCCACCAGGACATCATGTTGTTTAATAAATGCGTAAAATGTGAAAAAGAGCTGCAACACCTCCTGTGATTTCAACACGTTGCGCAGTGCTTTCTCACATTTTTACGCATTTATTAAACAACCCATCTTTTCCTTTATTCTTTTGAAAATAACCACACTATAATCTTCTGCTCGGGTTGTAACCTTTAGTCTGTTATGCAACGTCGGAAAACCATCCCTACATTCCACAAATGATGCTTACTGTTATTAAGGAGGCAAAAAAAAATGTATCCTGACGGCAACCTCTCCAAAATGACTTTACAGAGTTTACATTTTTCCAGACGGAATGCATATCTGTGTACTTGTACCAGGTGTGTGACAGCAATCTGGCAATTACTGTACAATATCATGAGAAAGGCATGACTGGTTTCTACTGAGACTTTTTTTGCATACATGCAATTGATTCAATTTGTGCAGCATCATTTAATATGTAACTTTTTTTTTTGCTATACTGTCTGGGGTTGTTATTTAAGTGGCATGCCTTAGTCTGTACATTTGTAACACACTTTGATTAAACTGAATGCAAGTCACGTGAAAGCTTTCAGAAGTTTGCTTGAGGAAACAGAGGAACCCTGAGTCCATGGTCTTGCATGCTGTATTAGTGTTTCTTTGAGCAGGATACATAATCAGGTTAAATTTGATTGTGTGGCTGTAGTAAAACAGATGGCACGTGAGGTTTTTGAGGAAGTATTCTTGAGTCATTGAGGCCACTGGGAGGCCTCATACAGTGTTATGGATTTGCATGGATGACACCCAGTGGTGGTCCTGACATAGTGCAAACAGCAGCTTTGATCATTTGCCAGCATCTTGGCTGGTTGGTGCAAATATTCACACCTAACATATTAAAACATTTTTTTTTTCTTTTTCCCCCTTCGTTTTATTTGTTCATAATCAGGTTAGTTGAGTTTGTCTTTTTTTTGAGTTTGTGTTTTAACAACACAATTTTAAAACACAGTTAAAAACAAATTATGTAACAATAATGTAATAATGATAATAATGGAATATTGATACAACTATTTCTTCCAAAATATATCATATCTGTTTTATTTAGTGCATTTTTGGCTATATCAGTGTGGTGTTTATTTCAGGAGAGTAACCACTAGTGGCATGGAGACCTGCATAGCCTGAAACTTTTGACTTGTCATTAGCTGTTGCCTCCTTGTTTTGCCACAAACAGAAATTAGGAATGCTGATACACTCACAACTGGGGTTGACTGCTCCAGACAAGCCTTAACACGTTCACAGAGTTACTCCCCTGTGAAGGGATTGACTCAGAGAGATAGAGAGAACAGAGAAAGAAGAAAGGCAGAAAGAAAGAGAAAAAAAGATGGAAAAGGAAAAAAAGCATGAAAGAAGAAGCAGGGCTTTTCCCACATCAAATAAAATATGCTTGTCTTTTTAGTTGATTATGGAGCAGATAGGTTGGATTATGGAGAATGGAATTTCCAAAATGTTTCTTTTAAACAGAGATTAGAGGCTTTTTGTGTAAGATTGTCTTTTGATTCGTTAAGTCGTCCCAAGAAAAAAGGCGGCTTTTCATGTGATGATCACAGCCTTTTTATTAAAGTAGGTGTTTGAAGCATCCGAGTTTTGCTTGAACACCACCGCTCCAAACTGCTCCACCACACTCAGCTGCCTAAGTGTCTTTAAATGCCTTAACACCTGGTCCAACTATCACTTAGAACAAGCAAAGACAGCTCTGAGGCAAACCTAAGAGAAAGGTCTTGTTAAAACTTTGGACACGGAGAGCAATGACTTTTATATTTTTTAACCTAGTATTTGTAATATGAATGTCTTTAAGCATGGGTAAAATATTAATCGTACACTTTTAACAATGCCCTTTTTTTTCTTTCAGAGGCCTTAGAGGCCCTGTCCAGCCTGAAAGGAAGGACCACACAGCAGCTGTTTTTTAACCTCACTTCAGTGCCTGCAGAGGAGCTCATCACAGCAGCAGAGCTTCGCATCTTCAGAGACCAGGTGCTCAGTGATTTTACTCAGAGCAACACCAGCCGTGCTGGAGCCTTTCAGCGCATTAACATTTTTGAGGTGTTTAGGCCAAGTAATTCCCCCTCACAGGAGCCTCTCACCAGACTTTTGGACACTCGTCTGGTGCAGGACTCACACTCACGCTGGGAAAGCTTTGATGTAAGCTCAGCGGCAGCACGCTGGGCCACACAACCACACCACAACCATGGCCTCATGGTGGAGATTCTGCACCCAGGTGAGGCCAGTGATGGCGAGAAGGCAGAGGCGAGCAGGAGTAGACACGTGAGGGTGAGCCGGTCCCTGCATGCTGAAAATGATTCCTGGTCTCAGGCTCGACCACTGCTGGTCACTTATAGCCACGATGGGCAGGGCACTGCAGTGCTCCACAGGGAAAAGCGACAGGTGCGACGTCCACCAAAACAGCGACGCAAACAGCAGCGGGCCAACTGCCGCCGGCACCCACTCTATGTAGACTTTAGCGATGTGGGCTGGAACGTGTGGATTGTGGCACCACCGGGCTACCACGCCTTTTACTGCCAAGGCGAGTGTCCGTTCCCACTGTCAGACCACCTGAACTCTACCAACCATGCCATTGTGCAGACCCTTGTAAACTCTGTGAACTCAAATGTGCCACGGGCATGTTGTGTACCCACAGAGCTCAGTCCTATCTCTCTGCTCTACCTGGATGAGTATGAGAAAGTTGTCCTAAAGAACTATCAAGACATGGTGGTGGAGGGCTGTGGCTGCAGATGAGACTTAAACTCATGAAACTTATGAAGACGTTTTTATTTATATGAAAGAACTTTCAAAAAGAGTTATTTTGGAAAAAGAAATATATGTATATATATATTTCTTTTAATAAGAAATATATCATATATATGATTATATTTATGTCGACTGAAATGGGAAAATAAATATTTTAATGACTGTTTTGCTTTTTCAGTGGTTTTGAAGATGTCCAATGTACATTTCAGTGCAAAAGCACATGAAGTATGAAGCTAAGATTTTTAATATGTATTTATTTCATCATAACCACTTTATTTGTAAATGAATTATGTGTATTTATCATAAAAAATATATGATCTCCCATTGTGGCTGTGGGAATACATTATTTGACAAAGTTTATTTATGTATTTACATTATGTATTTATATTTATTTACTTAAATGCTATATCACAAATTTGGTTCATCGATTACAATATGAAATAAACAGCAGACAGAATAGACAGTGGACCAATAGTCTGCGTAAAGCTTCAGTTCTATGCAGTGCTACATTGCTCTTTGAATGGATTTTCCTGAGTAATTATTATATTACCTTTGTTCTGTATCTTCCTTTAAAGCAGTTTTGATTTTGAAATCTGGCACTGCCCCTGCTTGGCTTCTCTGGGAACTAATTTTTCCCACTTAAATGAATCCAGATCTGGCACTACATCACACTGTCACTGGAGGTTCTTTACTGAAAATCCTTTTTAGTCTAAGACTAGGCTTAAGATATGTCTGAGCAGTTGGCCCCACAAACTAACTAATATAAACCCTCAAACCCACACCTAGTCCATGTAGTTTTTAAATGTTAAGGTTAGTGGTATGTAAAATGTGTAAGACAGCGTGTCCTGGTGAGAGCATTCCGGCAATCATTCCGGCAGTTGGAAAATGTAAGCAGTTGATAAAGACTCAAAGAAGGGACTGAACCCTGACATAGGTGAGCACTTAATTAATAATCTCAGAAAGAAATAAAGGAGAAGATTGGGCTTGCTGCGATTTCTGTATCATTGTTTAATTGTATTGTTTTTGGAACCACCATCATCAGTTTAGCACTGAGTGAAAAAAGTGCACTTGATAAAATAATGACCAAAATTATACACCTTCCATATGAAACTGGTTCTTATATATTAAGGTCTTAACATTTACATATTAAATCTTAAGCCAGTCATAAATATTTTTCTTTCTTTCTTATAACTTAACTATATGGAGGAAAGATCATATCCACTCAGAAAATAGCAATTGATAATTTCCCACAAATACAAAAAAAGTCATTTGTAACTTTTTGTTTGGGAGTTACTATTCTCCCATACAGTGTCTAAGTTATATTAATACTTAAGTCATATTGTTTTCTGTAATTGCTCTGAAGCACTTATAGTGCATGTTTAATTTCATACTTTTGTGGTTATCACCAAACTGCATAAAACTGTGGTATGTGCATTACATTGTTATCATACAGAGCCAACCATAGTACTGAATTGTCTGTGGGAGCTGCATTTTTATTCACATCCAGAGGGAACTGGATGCTTTAAAACTCTCAGAATGGACGTCTTTAATGAAAATTATATTTCATACAACAATAAAAACCTGCGTTTCTTCATGGAACTCTATCAGGGAACTAAGAGGGGGAAACATGCTTTGGGAAACTTTTCGATTTAATGGTTGGCTTTTTACTGCACCAAGTCCATAAAGCTTTAATTGAGTTGTGTGGGAATACGACTCCCCTGCCATGTTTCACATTTAGCACGCATTTCTCCTGCTGCCTTCCCCTGTACTACCACATTAATCCGCACATTTCCCACCCTCCACACTCCGAGTCCTGTCTTTTCAGAGGGACTGCCATGAAAAAGGTCAGGGTCACCCCAGATAGTCCCAAAGGGCGCAGTCCTAAAACTACTCTCTTGTAACATTAGCTGAACAACCACGTCACTTTAACCTTATTTTATGGATTCTTCCCAGGGAGAATTTTTATGTGCCACAATGGACATTCAATGTGTCTTTAGTAAGCTAATGACATCTTTATGGTAGGTGGTTGCTGAAAAAATAGTGATTTAGCTTACTTTGTGAAAACAAATAAGTGGATTCACATCATATGCTGATGTGCAGGGTCACAGTGGCTGTAGTTCATACGGTGGGTTTTCTTTTTAAAACATGAAAAAAAGACCTGAATGAAATACAACCATAAGGATTTCCACACGTCAGGATTAACGTCGGTTGGGAGTGATTCAGTTTGGAAAGGAACTGTAATTTGATTCGTCTCAGTAAGTGCAAACCACACTGAAAGTATCTGTAGTTCCTCTAACCAGACTCATACAGCAGCAGAATCAGATTTCCAGATTTCTGGCGGTTGACATTCGGAAAATATGCAGCATGAACCTTTGATGAAGTGAACCCGGCCTGGGCAGAATATGACTTCTGGCCATGCTCCAAGGGGATGCCGGTGTTTGGATCGGATCTGTGGTCGATCGGAAGGCCTTTGTTATCCCACAGCGGCGTGCTAATTTGAGGTGTGGTTAGCTTTCCCTCTCCGAAAAGCATCCGTATGATGACGTCCAGCATACTTGGAAATGCGGCATCTGTGAAGTAGCTCAAAACACATCAAAAAGTCTTGTATCCACATTTTGGTACGAGAGGAAAACACACACAAATTACTTTTCCAGAATGACCGAAAGACCTAGAAGCAAAGGTTCTAATTCTCATATCCTTTTGAACCACCCATTATTTTATTAAATGATTAGTTTCATGGTTTGTGTAAGTGTGTGGGTGATTGATGGCAGAGGGGGTAAGTCTACCAAGCTGGAGGAAATGTTCGGAAATGATTCAGTATTATTTATGAAGTCTAATGTTTGTTTGCGCTTTTCCACTTCTCCCTCTGGAACAGCAGATTATCCTCTCATCAAGAGTTCGCCTAACAAAAACACCCAATGACAGATTCATTGCTACTAGCGGGGGGCAGGTGAAGCCAAAGCATCTTTTAATTTGGATAAAATCTTGTACAATTCCACTGGAAAATCCAAAATCATCTGCTGCATTTTCTAAACTGGTAGCTGTTTGATAGGTGATTATGAGCTGCTGACAGATGGCCTGCGTAAAACAGAAGCCTCAATCAATCATAATAAGAACTTTATGACAACTAAATAAATCTTCATATACGAGTTTTTAAAGATCGGTTGAACCATATTTTTTAAGCATAGATTTTCTTTCACCTTCCTTATGAAACAGTTGTTTGTACTAATCACCATGGCATCCACTCAGAATAGCTAGGAGTAATTTTGTCTTCCACACGCAGACACGCAAACACACACATACACTCCTACACCCACAGAGCAGGTGCCTCATTGGAGGTGAGTCAGAGCACTCTCCCAGGCCCTCGTGGTCAAATGCAATGTTTGCTTTGATCTCATGCCAATCCAATTTGACTCATACCTCTAAATATGTGTTGTTGGGACACAGGCCTTTCTAACTCTCCAATGAACCACATCCCTTATGTTCCCAAGGACCCCATTTAGTCAAGTCTGGTTTCATTTCCTTAAATCCACTGGTGTATGGTCACCATAGCAGCATAGTGAGTTTGCTGCATGAAAGCAATTTGGACTTTGCTTGTAAAAGCTGTGCGGAGCGTGTCTCTGTTAGGACAGTCAATCTGAAAGAAGGCGCAAACAGATGGCCGGAGCATACAGTCTTCAGGCTGTTTGTTCCTACAGGGCAGCTGGAGAGCAGTGCTGCACATACTTGGTGGTCTAGCTGTTGTGCCTGTTCTGTGTCTTTTAAAGAGCTTTAGTGATATATGTAGGTTCTCATGAACGAGTAGGTATGGTATTGCCGGCTCTACATATGAGACCATTCATAACATCCTTAAAGCTCTTTGTGTATATGCATACACTATGGCAACGAATGAGAATCAGCTGTGGATGTTTTGAAGCGGTTAGCTGTGTCATAAGTGAGTTGGGTATGATTCACCTCTTCCCTGTTTACGATTTTTCGGAAATCAACTGACCTTTATAGTAATGTATTGATGACCTCTGGTTCTCTCACCTGTAATCATGTGACTCAACCGACTCTAATTCTTAAAAGAAAAAGATCCAACCAGTTTGTGATTCAGTGTTTTACTGTTCCCTGGTATGTTTTTTTTTTAGTCGTCAACAGATCCTACCAGCAGATGGCATTAACCAGTCTCTCATCAGAAATTGTCTCCTTTTTTTTTGTAACGGGAGCTTTGACACCACTGGGAGAAAGTACATATATTTAAATGGCTCGATGTGAGATTAAATTATGAACACATTTATGAATCGATAATTATATACAGTACATACTATGGATTGTATATTTGCCAGATTTCTCTTAGTGTGGCACAAACGATTCAGGTCACAGTTTGTGTTAAAGTAATCCCATGAACAAAACATATCATTCGATGTTGGTGGCCTACTGGCAAAAAATGGTCTGTCTTAAACCTGTTGCTTAGAATCGATTAGCACAAGGTTGCAGGCATCTGCAATGCTAAGGAGGAGGTCCGTTTTCTTGGGTGGTGTGGTGCTAATTCCTTCCCCACAAGTTTTCCATTAGTGTAACAGGCTTCATATGAAGCACCCAGCAATGCTGGTCAGGGACACACGCCATCTCAGCCCTGGCTGATTCATGGCATTCGTCACTGCAAGTCAGTAGGAGTCACATTTCACTACACTTCAGGAGTAATTTATGCTATTGGATATTATGCCATGGATGTCCTGGGCCCAGAAATCCGGCCAAAAAAAAAAAAAAACCCACAACAACCAGTAGCTTGTAACATGTAAACCTGTAACATGTTTACAATCTTTTTTAGATTCTAAAATAAGCACAGCCTGTGAATGTTAATTGTATCAAGCTTAATCTGTTGAATTCATTAACTCACAATGATTGCTCTTGAGGGGAAATGAACTAGGAATTTCTGAGAAGTTCTAATGCCTTCTTCAGGTCTACCTAACATCGGCTCTAAAAGTGTGTTTATGTAAGTCTGGGTCTGCTTCACTCATGCCTGCATGCAAGAATGAGTGAATATCCTTGTGTATGTGTACAAGGTAAGAGATAGATGGCCACCTGCCTGCCTAACCTCACCTTACTTCCCCTGAGTCACTTCCTGTCCCAGGCCCAGAGTCCTGTTGTTGTTTGAGTCTCATGGCAGCTTTCCATTACTGCCTATGAAATACAAACATCTGGCTATAACATCATAGGCGAACTGAGCTGGGTGCCAGCGCTCTCCCCCAGACTCCTCAATCAGCCCAAATATAACTAAGAGTGCTGCTGCATTCTGGTGCTGAATTTATTGACTTTACTGTGAGCGGATAACTGCCTCTTTCGAAAGAGTGAGACTTTTTTTGTTGTAACAGTGAATGGTGCAAAAATACATCAAGAGCTGTGCTGTGTTTGTAGGAACAGTTTAAGCTTAAGATCGCCAAAGATAACACAATAAATAGACAAGGCAGAGGTTTTTAAACCCACAGGCAAAGGAAAATATCATATGGAAGCAAAATGTACTTTTTCAATATTTTTCCTTCCTTTTCTGGTTTAAAAGTAGCCATAGATTAAATAAAACACATATGGTTCATTTGGTACTTTTTTTTGTGGCAGGAACCAATGATAAAGACTGTATAATTCACATGGTAGTTAAACTTGACATGTCCGAGTTGACACTTCAACGGGTATGTTTGCGAGCAGGCAGGAAATGCCAGAGAACGGTTGTCAGTAAATGAGCAGGAGAGTATCAGTGGGTTAGAGGTCAAAGGTGAACATGAGGGGGCAATGGGTACACTTCAACATTCATTTCCCTTCTACTTCATCCACAGAGCAGGGGAGCATCGCTTTTTCATTTCTCCTCTTTCATTTGGTTCCGCCCCATTTGTCCATGCTGGGCGCCTGTTGACAGCAAGGGCGGCACTAATAGTCTGGTGTGGGAAAGTTAGCATTGTGTCTGGGTCATTCTGCACACTAAAATCTATTTGACAGAACTGTTGACAGATCACATATCCATTCTCTGACCTGGCAGAAAGAACAGAAATGTTTGGATAGAGCTTAGCAGATCCATCTTTATGTGACTGAAACATTTAACTCATAAACATTTAAATTTATGGTTTGATAATTGCTCAATTTCGAGCATCTACATTAACATGCACAACACTACAAACCCCCTGTGAAGCATGTGGCATGCTCTGAGAAAGACGGTCACAAGTCTTAAAATGTTTTATGAGTATATATGTTTTTTATGAGTATGTGCAATGCATCTTAATTCTGATCAAAAAATGTCCATGACAGTAAAAAATGATATTTGACTATTTAACCAGAGCTGTTTTTCGTTTATTTTTCATCTGAGAGAAATAGTGGACTGGATCTCTTCATTCACCTCTTTTAGCAGGATGTACCAGGCCTCCCCACAACTCCTGCAATTGTACATCATGTTCTGAGTAAGGTCCACTTACATTCCTACAAACATTTAGACCAGAGTGACATGGTTGTGTATGGCATTAGGGAACATAAATCCTATAGGTCAATTGAGACCTTTTTGTAAACAACAGACATTTATAACAGTGGTGAGTATTTGCAGCAGTTATAAACAATTCTGACCACCTTGGCTTCAGCCTGTGCCATCACCGCTCAAACATGAAACATTTGTTGACTGCGACATAAAATAGTTCTGTTGGGTTTTGGGTTTCCAGAGAGGGAGCTGGGCTTGAGTATATTGACTCCATGTGGGGAGGACGGTTTTAATCGGACCGTTGCCCACATGTCTTCCTGTTTCTAATTTGGAGCTGTGGTGGTTTTGTGCCTTGGCCAGCAGCCTCTCATCCACCGAGTGTCCATTTCCTCTGAAGTGAATAGTAGCAGGTGTGTTGGCACGACTTTGGGAGAACAGTGTTCTGAATGGGCCATGTATTTCTCTCTCTCTCTCTCTCTCTCTCTCTCTTTCTCTCTCTGCGTGTGTGTGTGTGTGTGTGTGTGTGTGTGTGTGTGTGTGTGTGTTTTCTCCCTCCCTTTTCTTTCTTTCGTTCGTTTGTTCTTTCTTTCTTTCTTTCTTGTTTTTTTCTCATAAGTAACCATTTATACATAGTGTAGTGTAGTAGGTTGCAATAACAAAATGTAAATTGTAAAAAAGTATCACCATAAACAAATCACATAAACTACTTTAAGGAGCATTACGTACTTTTTGCCCTTGTCATTTGAAACAGATTCATTCTGACTGGAACTGCCTTGTGATGACAGATGTAATAAAAGTGCCTCCATGTAGCAAATACACCCATCTCCACCTTCTTACATGACTTCAGAGCTGGGGAGGAGAACCCATCCACAATGACAAACAGGCTTGCCATCTTCCAGGGAAGAGCTGACCTCTGTGCAGGAAGAGCAAAAGGACAAATCAACCTGTTCAAACTCATTAAGGCTCAGCTCCACTCCAGTCTCCTCTGCTTCACTATCAGCACTCCTGATGAACCGAACGGAATTAACCTCCGTGACCTTGCCTTTAACTTCCACAGTGTTTCCTGAAAACTCAGCTCTGTTGATGGACCTCCTTTTGTGGACCACTTACCATTACTTTTAGGCTGAATTCACAGCTGTTGCAGATCTTTTTTAGGTATTGAATCACTTCCTGTATGTCAGGATTATAGTAAGAAAGGATCAGTCTGACAGGGGTCTAACTATCCTATGAAACAATATAAGCAGGGGTCTCCATATCTTGTTTAGACGGATAATTTCCTGAACCATCAATGTTTTTATTCAATTCATCATGTGGTAGAGTTTGTTTGATGTGTGAGAATATTGTGCTGCTGAGTTTTAAGGAGGGTGAAAAAGTTTTGTAGCTGTTGCCTCCAAATGTAGCATAAACAGTGAAGTCGTTCCACGTTCATTCAGTTGAACAAACGAACACACCAGGAGTGATTTAATCTCTCCTGTGATTAGTGGCCTGCTTTACTCACAATCTGATAAAGAATTCATTTTGCATGCAGAGTGGGCATCCGGTTCAGCCCGTAAACATAGCCAACTTTTCTTTTCATCTCTGAAAGATTCCAGGTTTCCCTTAATGTGTTAGGGCTTAAATCAATAGGGAATATGGAAACACATTAATCTTCCTGCTAGGTCTTTCACAGCTTTGAAATAGGAGCTATAAGCAGAACCCTCAGAGGAACCTTATCATAGAGCATTTTCAGGTGTGCTTTAAGTAAGCCAGCTTCTAATACGAAGCTTGTAATGGCGTTCTCCTTCACTGGGCTTGCTTCAAAGTGAATGAGTGTGATAAAATAATTTCAGTGATGTCAAACTGAAGTCAAGCCATTGCCTCGAATATTCCTTGTAGAAGACCCAAAGAAAAAATACCAGATCAAACAAACAAACCTTAGTCTCCCCATCACTTGCAGTAGAGTTCCTCTACTTTCATCAGGCACAAAATAGACCTGGTGGCTGTCTGCATAATTGTACGGCATTGTCTGCTCTTTGTTCTCTTATCCTCCTCCGAAGAAAGGTTTCCAAATTTTCATCTGCCACATCACAGGGCCTTATTACCCTCTGACCCCTGTTCCGTGTGTACGGATCCTCACACCAAATCTGGGCCTATTAACACATTGTGGCAGTGCAGAAAAAGCTATTTAGATGGGCTGTAATTGCTACTAAGTGACAGTGGACAAAGGTGCTCTTTGTTTGTAGCGCAGGCAGAGTGAGGTTGAGTGCTCTGTGTTAATACTTACTAAATATCTAACAGGTAGACCTCTACAACATCACTGCATTAGCACTGAGCCAGGTTTATTGCAGCAAACATTTGAAAATGTGAGATAAGAAGATGTGGATTTAGGAGGACACCACCCAATTATGCTCCAGATGGATGTGCTAGGCACTGGTTAGACCATTGTGACGCCAGCGCTTTCCCTTTTGGAGCCTCAATGAAGCCTCCCCCAGGCCGAGAGTGCATAATGAGTTTATGTTAACTACAAAAAGGTCAGGGGCCAATAAAGGCTGTGGCATTTTCTTTAAGGCAGAGTGCTGCAGCGCAGGTGCTGCCATGAGGTCATTCAGTCCCGGCCTGCCAGCACTCAGAGTACAGCCCTGTCACATAGCTAGGGGAAACAAGGCTCAGTTTGTTCTCAAAGTGCATCAGACATGATTGATTCTGTGAACCGGACATGTCATCTTCTTGAGATATTGGCAGCTAGGGAGTAGATATACTTCAGCAGAGCTAAATATATCAGTATGTGTGCATAATCCCCCGTGTTGTTTTCATTTTGTGGTTTAGCCGAAATTAAATTCTGAGGTAGACCTCTGTTACGAGAGGTTTCAAAGGCTTGCGCACAGGATACATTAGGCTTTAAAAATGTCTTTCGAAAAGCTCAAGCTTATTTTTGTTTGAAAAAGTATCCCACCTCATAAAATTCTAACATAATAAGGTTCTGTTCATCACGGGGGGAAAAAGGCTCCGTGATGCGCGGTTGCCACTGGGGATGTTTCCTGTAGTTCATAACTGCATAAATGAGCAAATGATAAGGAAATGGAATCATGGATGCTCTGTTAATTTTGAATCAACCCACTCATTCAAAATAGTAATTCTAAGATTGTATAGTTGACCGGTTACTGTCTTGTTAATATTTATAAATCTGACGTCAAGCAGTGTGGTATAAGAGTATTTTAAAACCACTTCGTTGCTCTGTGATTATGTACTTGAAAACAGCCTATCAGGAGCAGAGTGAGTGATGTGGCGTAGTCTGACCGGTCTTCCTCGCTCCTCTCACTAACTAATGGGAGGCCTGTAATGACATCACCACACTTCCTTTTGGAAAAGCCTCTCTGGCAATAGACAGCAGTGGAAAAAAATACCCTCAAATTAATTAGTCCTGTATTGTGGAAACCTTTAACCAAACTGCACTTTGTTGCTTTAACATAGGAGCAACATAACAGGTATAATGAAACAGAATTTCACATGTTCCTGTAATTTAACTGTTGAGCTAGCTTGAGGTCAGTGGTTAGCCATTAAACAGGAATTTCCTTTTCATTTGACATGTAAAAAGCTTAGTTTTTACACCCACTGCTGTGGATGTATCCATTTCATCTCTAGGCTATATAGCTCGTACTACATTCTGAATACTTTATGAATTCTGAATGCTTTACTGACAAAACGTTATTTTGTATTTCAACTGAGACATATATAT
>JAOVVF010000034.1:545166-560815 GCA_028565595.1 Duopalatinus emarginatus | reverse complement strand
TCTCTCTCTCTCTCTCTCTCTCTCTCTCTCTCTCTCTCTTTCTCTCTCTCTCTCTCTCTCTCTCTCTCTCTCTGTCTGTCTCTCTCACACTATGAGGAGAGAGCCCAGTGTACATGATACCCTTTTTGACAAGGTTTATTTTGGACCTCTAAAGGGTGAAGATCAGGGCCATATGTCATACATTTCAGGACTAATATAGACCTTGATACATGGACACATCTGCTTTTTCTCTTTCTCTCTCTGACCAAACCCATCCTCACACAGGAAAGGACTCCAAAACACTTGTCAGCTACATTAGTGACTTCTGTTATATAACAAGGGGGTAGGTTTTTCAGTAATGTCTGGTTTGTGCTCCATCAGAGCAGCTTGAAAACTTTAAGAAACAATCTTTTGTGAAAGCTTTTAACATTTGTGGTAAGTAAGTGAGACAACAATGTGGCATCATTTGTAGATGATGTTGTAGAATTAGACTTGCCAGAGTTTGGCCACCAAATTCCAAAAATGGAAGAAGAAAAAAAAGAGTCCATCTGATACAAAACATTAAACGAATTAGTCTAGTGGTTTGTTTTTTACGACTTGATTTCAGAGTTTCAAGTGCTTCCTCGTTGTTCCCGTGTTGTTTTGAATGAAGTGTCTTTTTTTAAACATTTTCATATAGGCACAGCAACAGAAATGAATGTAGCAACAAAACCCCACCTCCATACATTACCATTGGCCAGTCACTGCAAAGATGGATGAGTGAGGAAGGTGTTTGTCCTTGAGGCCATGTGCATGTATTGCATCTGTCTGTAATGAGAACAGTGCTTTAAATAGACATAGGCTGACATTGATAAAGGAGTTAATGACCATTTTACTACTACTTTTATGGTGACTACTGCTGTTGCTGCTGCTGACTCAGTCTTGTTACTGAGCGTATCGGCACCGGTGGGTGATGATAGATAGTGGTGATAATGAATCTAAATTGATTTGCAGTAAGGTGCAGTGCTGCTGCGGCATTCAAGGAGTTTGGTTCAATTTTGGGCCAGACACAAAAGAGACCAGCTACATGAATACAGTTTCTTTTCTAACAAGGAAAAGTATCAGGGAGTTTAAGCATGTCCCTCCTCACATCTCTGAACCCGTACCTCCATGTTTGGTATTCAAATAGAACACAGCACAGCAAAATAAATAAATAAATTAGCTTCCAGTCTGTCTTTGTATATACTACAGTTTGCTCCACATTATATACTATTTACTTTTCCCAAGTGTTATGTGACTTTACAGATATATAAAATTCATAAATGGCTGAAAGTGTCTGTAACAGTACACGAGCTCAGAGCCAGTGGAGAAAAATTAATTGCTCACATATAAACTATTGTTTTTATTTTTTGATTAAAGATGCACAAACCGGCAGTAACAAGGTTGTTTGTTTAAACGCTGAACATGTCTACGATAATGAGAGGCAGCATGTGATCTACACAGTAAGTGATTAGTGCCTGAGGGGTACAGGCCTCACAGTGCTGCTCTTTCCTGAGGCTTCGCAACTCTCGCTTCACACAGTGTGGCATCTCTTTATACACACACTTCAAAGAGCAGCTTTTATATTGGAGCTGGAAATGCTAACCTTTGACTCAAAGGATCTCACACTGCAAATGGTGAGTGTTCAATTGATTCGAGGAGAGAAAGCACTTCACGTTACACGTTTTTAAATGAAGAGCTTAAATGAATTGGATTCTCCATTGTTTTTCGACATAGTCCTTAACCACTTTGTCTGTAACGTGTGAAAGAATTGAAAGAGATTTCCCTGTACTGAGAAAATAAAGGGAAATTCAGTGGCCCACACTCTATAAACATTTGACGAATTTGTTTAAAACATGTCAAATATAATGTGAGTTAAAATCTGTTAAGAGTCTAACAGTAAATTAAAGAGAATGTCGTCAAAAAGCTCTTATTCTGTAGTTTTATCCATGAAAATAAATGCTTATTTGCATGCTTCTTATAGTTTAATGGTCATGATGCTCATAAGTAGGTCAAATTAATAGTCTTGCCTTATTTCAGGCACGAACAGTGTTTAGATGAAACACGTGCGTCATATGGTGATGTTTGAGTAGCTAGTTTTCTGTTGTAGTCACTCCAGCTCTTTTTTCTTTCACTTATGAACACACACACTGCATGTAGAAATGGAAATGAGTCCAGCTAATACAGAGCTATAGAACTGTGACAGGTTAATCTTCAACATCATGCTTCAATTACTGATCTATGAGAGCTTGTTAATACCCAGCTTGATTGTATGTCTATGTCAATTTGTCACAGGAGATTTCAGCACCAGAAAAAAAATATTCAGCATTTAAAAAAAAAGTAAACATTGCTATTACTAGGCTGCCTGTAAATTGAGTTATAACTGTTGATTGTGGCTGGCATGCCCTAATAACCTTCTTATGGATTAAAGATTATTGTGACAGAGCAGAAGAGTCACAGATATGCGAATACGCACGAAGCAACCATGTCGCTGAACCATCTGTTCTGCGCAGTGTTACTCACACATTTGTTATGCAATGGGGATTATGTTTGTGCAAACATTTTTTGCACTTTCTGATGATTTATTAACTTAAAAGAACTCGTTCTGGGACACTTGTAGTGTGTCAGCATTTGAAGCCATACTCTGAATCTACTTTTACCCAGACAGATTTAAGATGTTCCTAACTATTTTTGTCAGTTCCAAGAGACACAAATGTAGAAGTCTGGACTTTTACATTAGTCAAAATGTCTTTTTAGTTTCTAATATGTAATCAAAAGATGTTCTACTATCATCGTTTTGTATGTTTTATGTATAAATTTCTCTGGATTGATCATTTTACAATAATTGCCTTCTAAGACAGTTTTGCAGTCATATTAATTTCACAAACAACATTAAATTTACTAAATAAGTAATAATCTTTGTAAACAGCTAGCTTTGGTTATCATTGCCATCTTACAGTTCCAGAGACCTGGTTCAATCCTGAGCTTGGCATACTGTCTGTGTGAAGTTCTGTGTTGGTTTTCTCTTGGTTCTCTCCAAAAATTGCTGGTAGATGGTCTGACCCTAGGTGTGAATAAGTATATTAATGTGTGAGTGTTCATTGTGCCTTGTAGTACACTGTCACTGCTTTGTGTTACCAAGAAAGGCCATGCTATCATGGATAAAACACTGAGTGAAGACGAATGAATGGATGAAAAAAGTAGTTCCATCCTGCAGTGAAACCGTTGACTTGATCCATGAACCATGAAAATGCCATGTTCTTTTCAAGACTCACAACAGGACCCAATCAGCCATGCAACAAGTGGAGCTTAGCAAATGATTTAGCATACTCAGGGTGAATGTGTCAAATTGTGGCTGGACTCATGCTATGAGAAAATGCAGACATACATAAATATAGGACTACATTTTATTATGGACCCTACGGGTCTTGTCTACACGTAAGACGGCATTCTGAACATTATTCCTGGTGGCCTACTCACAGTCTGTACACTGTTAGAGCTGCAAGAGCAACAGTACAACAGTAACAAATAGTTTAACTTGATGGCTGCATTCATTACCATTGCTTCTTGTCACCTTACCCCTCATTTCAACAGAAGCTTATCATCAACCCTTATTTATAGCTGCCACATTCATCGACATTTAATATGAACTAGGGGGTAACAAATGACACCTAGCTTGGCATTACAGATTACATTGTTGTGATGTCCTGATCTTGCAGGTTTGCCCTTTCGGTTTACCTACCTGTACAGATAATAAAACAACACAGATTAAATAATACCTAGGTGATTGTCATCTTTTTATCAGGGTTTTTCATTATTATTATTATTATAGAGGACATCAAATTTGAACTTGTGTAATGCCCCTTTTAGGATTCACAGAATCACCTCTTATTTGTCTGGTGGTAAATAGAAATTGTGAGGTCTTTGCCAGTTTTAAACTGTAAATTACCGTTAATTACTGATGTGTAGTTATTAGGCCATAGACCGAAATCCTATGGTCAACCAGGCAAACAGTAACATTTTATCATAAACTTGGGGACATAACAGTAACATTTCCCCCCTTTACTCTAATACTCTACATTAGCCAATCCTTTATCCAAAAAGCCTTGTCTTGACCTCGCTGACAAAATCATTAGTGTGAGAATGCTTGCAACTTCACTCCCATTTTTATGGTACAATGTTTATCTATGGCCAACACCAGCACTGCGTCAGAACAGCATTCCACTGATTTCATTACTCTGTATTATTACACGTCAAATATTGACCGATTTCTTTGTGACCATTGTTTGTGCACAACTGGTGCACAGTTATGGTGTGTTTAGCTGATGGTTCAGTTCGTGGACGCTTGCTGGACCTTCTGCAGTGCTTATATTGTTGTTCAGTCCTATAATGACAGAATGTCTGGATTGTATACTGCTTCACTTAAGGATCACTGTGGATAAAAGCATCAGCCAAATGAACAAATGTAAATAGTAATCCAGCAGAAAACTCATAAAAGTCTCCAATGCACTTCTCTGTCTCTCACACTTTAGCATTAACATTAACAGTAGAGATATTTACTGTCCAGAGTGGTCTGACCCACCATTTGGAGTCACTGTAGGATTTAACAACTTGTGCCTTGTGTAGCTGGAACTCCAACTAAGTTATCTTATAATAACATCCTGTCATTGCTATCAAATGCTGATGTTTCTCCTGTTCCCATGATTCTCCACCCATCAGTTTCATGCCATGTTTATTACAGATTACTTTGCTCTCAAGTTCACCAATATACTTAAAGTTAAAAAAAAATGTATACACATGACTATGAATTGGTCAATGCTGTATGTATAATTAAAATTGTTTTTCCTTTTCTCTTTCCTTCTTTCTTTCTTTTTTTTTTGTTATTAGGAGACAGACCTTTTGGACATTGCTTATATCAAGGACACTAGAACTGGGAAATATTCCAGGACACCTAAGGTAACCTAAAGTTTTAATCTTATGTGGTTCAAATGAAGTTCCTTAGAATCTTAAATCTGTACAAACATTAACTTTACTGCTTTCCTGATTAAAAAAAAAAATACCATATGAATTTTGAAGGTCAACAGATCTCTTTGCTCAGTAGTAAAACAAATATCCGTGTAAATTGTATCCAGATAGGAACATGTTGACAAAACCCACAACCCATCTCTGCTGTATTTGCCAAGACATTTTTACTACCTTCACAAATACATTCACAACTCTGAACTCTTCCAGTGAAGCCATGATGAAGTTCTATGTTGTGATTTACACAGATAGATCCTTTTTTAGACATATTAATCCTAATATAATAAACAAGCTACACTCATGCTGTGTGGTGTGAGTGTTATGGAGCAAACAAAGTTATAGTTATTATAAATTATTAGCACTAAAATTTGTTACTGGACATTTTTTTTTTCAGCTGAAAAGCTCAGGGTAGCGCAGATCAGAACAGATCAAGTAGAGAAACATAAACTTGAATAGCATGTTGATCTGTACTGAAAAGATGTTTGAACTCAGTACGCCATAGTAGAGAGCAGAGGCCAGGAAGCCGCTGTGCTTTTCATGTTGAAGGCCATTAAGAGAACACGACATGAAACCAGACACATGCGGAACAAGCAGCAATAATGTCCTTGTGTCATTACAGCTTTCAAAAGAGGGCTGGGCAAAAAACATCACTTGCTGTGGCATGATTTCATTATTTTAGATATGTAAAAGCTGTGTTCCTTTTCTCATGCAACACACCTGCTCTCTGAAACAATGAGAGATCAGCCTCTGCTGACCACCGAATGAACACAGCAGACAGTATTGCTAGAGGCATGCATGCTCTAATGGCCAGAGAGAGACAGACATGCCAAATGACTAACAGTATCTATAAACACGCCCTAATCCATTTATAAAAAATCAGTGCGCCTCAACTAAACATAGTTTTTAGCTTTAAACATAGTGTCAGGGATAAGCCTCAGCTTTACTAAAAGTGTTGTAATCGTCTTACAATGCAATGCCTATGTAGTAGAGCTATTTTCTAGAATAGAAACAGCCTGCAAGACAAATAACGATACCATATTATCATATTTTCTAATACTTTATCATTTCTGTAGTAACAACTCATTCCAACATTCCGAGTAAGTTTTCTCCTACATGTGCAGGTAAGATCATGACTGAGACAATATTTTAACTTTATCTACTGTATAATTCTGATTATTTTTCGATTGCCGTGCACCAGTTTACCAAGTCAAATTCTCTGTTTATGACAACGATCACCTAATAAAACAATATAAACACTGTAGATATAAACAGCAGACTCGAGTGGAATTAAAGTGGCAGTGCAGTGCAAACATTGTCAACAGTGTAAACATTGTAAACAGCGATAAAATGATGAGGGAAGTTACAGAATTGTTTAGCATGAATATGAGGAAAAGAAAAAAAATGGATAGCGGCAGTGCATATAAGTTTTGAATCAGCTCGTCTTAAGACTGGCTCAGTGCAAAACGGTGCACTACACAGTGCTGAACTGTACAAATGACCTCCTGTACCAATACAGTCTGCAGCAGAGGTATAGGTAAAGGTATAAACTCTGTAGAGGAGTAGAGAAATTGTACACGTTGGGAAGTGCTGTTATAGGAACCACCACTGTCACTGATTATTTTTCTATAGCGACATGCCCTTTCATGTTCTATTCTTTATGTAATACTTAGCATGGGCATTTTTATGTTTTTTTTAATGAAACAATGTGTATTCAGATGTTTAGGGAATTAGAGAAATAGCAAGGTAAAGGTCCTTTCTGTGCTAAATCTTCTCCATGTTAGCTATATCGAGCAGCATATGTCCTCCTACTAATATTTTATGTTAATTAGATGTGTGAGATGAGACAACAGGTGCTGCATACCCTTTAAATTAATTATTGTTAAACGTGTCAGGCAAACAAAACAGTAATAAAATAACTGTCTAGCTTTGCTTGTCTGCTTGTGCATGTTCATTTTGTCTCGGTTCAATTTCTATGATTGTTATGCCTGAGCCCTTGACCATGTCATTTAGTGTGTCTTTGTCTGAGCACAAGTGTATGCTTATATTTACTGTCCATATCTAAAAAAAATAAATAAATAAAAAGAAATCTGCAACTTTTTTAATCATTTTGGTTTTGCACTAAAATGTGCTGTATTTTCCCCTCACTTAACTGTGTTCACTATGTCCTTGACTGTTCATGAATAACAGACTACTGCATTGTGTTCCCTTTGAAATTCACCCCATCAACTTTCTACCTGGTATATAAAGGCGGAATGAATTATCAGTTAAATGCAACCACCAAGCCTTAATTTGACGAGGGATTGGAAACCTAACCTAAACTCAACCCCACTGAACACCTTTGGGATGGACTGGAACACCAGTGGCACCCCCAGGCTTCCTTGTCGGATATCAGTTCCTGATCTCAATATTGTTCCTGTGACTGAATGAGCACAAATCCCCACAGTGACTCAAAAATCTAGTGGAAAAACCTTGCCAGAATAGTGGAGTTTACTACAGTAAAACATAATAATAATAATAATAATAATAATAATAATAATAATGATAACCCCAGTATATCTCACTAAATTACTGAAGTCTCTGAATCAAAGACTAATTCATTTATCTTGCAGCAAAGAAATGACTGAGAAATTTCTATTACTCTATATGTTAAAAAAAAAACCTGAGAATAATGAAATCTCGTTTAAAGGCATTTTTGATGTCAGTCTGATATAATGTGGAGAGTGAAGAAGAGAGAAAGCAATTACTGATTTCAGAAGTGGTGTAAATTACAGTATGTATAGTGCTGCTGGATAAAATCTTGCATTGAAGCAGTTGGCGCAATGTGATCACGAGCATGCTTATGTGGACATCTCATCTCATTTCCCCCTAGCAGTCAATCAGTTTAATTGCATCTTATCTGTGTCAAGTCTAGCATCCAGGCTTACTCTTATGTCTTATCAAGGCAGAAAACTGGGAGCTCATTGGCAGCGGATGCAGCAGGACACAAGAGAGGGCTTCTAAGCCTGATCTTTAACATGCTTATCTGGATAAAAATCTTTCCTCATATTCCACACAATACAGTAGACCCTTGTTCTTTCCTTCTGAGGCTTACTAACTGAAGTCTGTTTGTCAGAGATGGTGTAGCTTTAAGGCAAGACTTATCCTGTTCCTGAAATAAGAGTTGGCAGAAGTTTGGATTACTACATGCGTTCCCCGGTGCTTTTGTACTTCATCTAGTTGCATTAACTTTCATATCTGTTTTTAAATGTTAGGGCTGTCTACAGTATTTTAGGCATGTTGAGATGTGAGTAAAGAAACACATATAATCTTTTTAGACCACTTCTTAGAGTATGCGTTTGCTGATCTATAACAACATGTTCATCGATCTGGCAAATTTCATTTTCATGCACTGGAACACTCATGGTAATTGTCCCAGCAATATTTCCTGAGTAAAAAATATATAATTACTCTTAACATCCTGTACAAATCTTTAATAAAAATAATTGTGTGGTAGCTTTACTACTTTAGTTTTGTACCTTTTACTTGCTTTACTGCCTTTACAATGCATGACTGGTAAGCCACCCCTGTGCAAGTTTTTACACCACAATTTCACCAAGGAAGGTTAGAAGAAAAAGGAAAGACATTTGCCCTTCAGTTACCATAGAGATAAAGAGAGAGAAAATGTTTTAATGAGTAAATGGT
Organism: Duopalatinus emarginatus; assembly: GCA_028565595.1. NCBI lineage: Eukaryota > Metazoa > Chordata > Actinopteri > Siluriformes > Pimelodidae > Duopalatinus > Duopalatinus emarginatus. The sequence continues at coordinate 552,115 of JAOVVF010000034.1, read as the reverse complement.
TTAAAGACAGGGGGCCATGCTGAGCCCACTTAAAATTAATCAGAAAATCTTCCTCATACCTTTCATCCATGTCCAACTGCTGCTTGACTCCACTTCTGTCTTTACTTAACAAGCTGAAGGGTGCTCTAGACCTTGATGTGTCCCTATGCACTGTGAAAACCACACAGTTAATTAAAAACCCTGAACTCTTTACAGAAAGGCACACATTTAAACCATATTTGTTTCTGTAAAATCTGTGAAGTGTTTAGTGATTATAGTGCTGCAGTGATAATGGTGTTCATTATTGCAAGACAGTCACACATGTCAGATATTGTTGCTTTCAGTCCTCATTTGTCCTGTAAATAGGCCTATTAACAGATTTTTGGTATTTGCATCCATTTGACCATAAAAAATAGCCCTGCATTTTTTTTTTGTAAAATAGGAGGATAACCGAAAGTAAGGCATTTATAAGCTGAGGGGTATTTAAATATTTAAAATCTAAAAATATTTTGTAAATTATCCTGTGATCAGTGTGGACGCATTGAGGAACTTACACAATGGGTTGAGTGAAGAGTCAACTTGTTGTAAAATCTGTTAACGAAACACAGCCTTAAACACTGGATTATACTTCAGAACAAGTGTTTTGGACTGAAAAGATGAAAAGATGAGAGATGAAGCAGTGGCTAACAATATAGAACTTAACAACTTCTCGATAATGTAGGAAGCCATTAAACAAAGTGAAAGTAAACCAACCTGAAAAAAACCTAATTTATGAAACAGGTTTATAAAGGTTACACATGGATGATTGATTTGGTAGCCACTACTTTATAAGTAATATATGCAGTTCAGCATTGTAAATAATGCTACACTACAGCATGGGGTGGCCAAGTCACTCGGCAGGGTGCATGTGTCAAGAAGAGAATGTATGTGTGCATTTTAATTTTATTAATTCACCTGGGAGTTGTTTTTTTCTAGTCAATCAACCAGAAAAGAAACCCACATACTGTATTGCTTTTAATCTAAAATGACAGCACGTCTAAAGCTAAGTCTATAGCTAACTTTCAAATCTGACTGGCATTGTGTCTTATTTGTGTGTGTTCATTGTATCTTTATTTGTGTTATAATACTATAAAGTTTCTAGGTTACCAAAACATGGCATTGGGACCCAAGCCTCTTGCAACAAGCTAACACTTGAAAACCAACAGCTGTTTATATGCTGAGTACTCTGAAATATATAATATAAGTGAATCTCTTCAAGCCTGGCAAATCATTTTATTTTCTTCATGCATTTATTTTATTAAGATATTTATATAATCAGATTTAGCATCAAATATCATAAACTTATTGAAGTACAAGCAGATTGTCAGCAGCAAATAAGAAGAATGGCTTGTCCCTGATCCAACTCTTGATTTTCTCTGAATGCGGCATGGCACATCAATTTATGATGCCATACTCAACCCCTCTAAACCCGCATTTTCTCTTGAAATTGCCTGTAGCTTATGGCCTATTAGAGCGAGTCCACCTTGACTATTATTTTATCTATTTTCGGCGTACTATAGAGAGTGTGAGTGGTTGAACTGCTGAATTAGCGCAATGATGGAAGTAGTGTGATCTTTGACCTTTTTCCATTCTTCTCTCAGGCTCAGTGAAGCAGCTAGCCATTGCCTTGATTCAATTCCAGTCATAAATCTCTCAAGGGAAAAAGGAAGAATAGGCACCCAGGGCTCCTAGAAATGGCTACAGTTCTGACTGAATCAAACATCAGTCTGGGCTTCAACCATCAACTGCGTAAACCATTTTCATAGTCTAGTACTGGGAAGAAATATCTGCAGAGAAGAAAAGAAACAGCACAGTGGTAAAGTTGGGAACATCCCCAGTTTGATCCATAGATCAAGCTACCATCTGTGCTGTCTTCACATGCTCTTCCTATGTTCGTGTGGGTTTCATCAAGGTTCTCCATGTTCCCATAGACATGAGACTCTTTTGCGATCTTGATGACAGGGTGAAGATTTTGCTGTTTGTTCTGTTTGGGAGCCATGAAAGCATAAATGAATATAACTGTTAGCAGCAGATTTACAGTGTGCTGCTTCTTAGTCATGGACAATGTAGCCTCTGGGCTCTCATCTCTCCTTGATAATGGAATGAATGATAATGAATAATGTTAATGAGTATCAGTATCAGTGAGTGCAGAAATGGAATGACAGAAATGAAAAATTAAAGCTATGACCATGAAAACTACAGTATGTGGGTCTTCTTTGCCTGCTTTTATTCAGAGACTGCAGCTGTTTTTTCCGTTGTATTTTAATTAAATTGGCTTATCACGTAATGTGATATTTGCAGGAAGCTTAAAACATTTTAGGAAACATGTATTGTTTACAAGTAGATGTATTAAAGTATATTATAGGCAGAAACCAAATAGCTGTGAATGTAACTGAAACATTGGTCTTAAGCAGTATATAACAATGTCAGCCACTACTGGCCACAGCACATATGTCTGATGTCTCTGCTGCCCACTGAAAATAATAGATTGAGTCTCAGAGTGCAAACTGTGTGTAGCCATAGCTGTAAGCAAACTTGAAATTCTTGGAACGTACGATGTGCTAAATTAAGGGGAAAGCAACAAGCCAAGCAGAGCCGAGCTTTACATAGATTTGAATGTAGAATGACAGCCATCACCTCTTAACATCCAATTTATCTTGCACTCTAAATCCTTCAGTACTCTATGTACAAATATTACATGTGCAAATCTGTAAGCTGGGCAGTTGTTCACATGGGCCAGTAATAGAGATTAGCTCACACAAGAGGCAGGTTAGTGTTGGGAAGCTACTTTGCAATGGTTGTCAAGATCAAGTAGCTAGCTGCATTAGATTTTACTATCAAAAAGTACCTAACTAGAGTGAAGCTGCTGTTTGTAAAACACTCATGGTAAAGAGCAGATTTATAATGTAAAAAATATAGTCATAAAAATGGAACCAGTTACGTAATCAACAAGTACTGTAAGTGCATAGTGTATTAGATATCAACACTATTTTACTTTCCTGTTAGCTTGGGTTACAACAAAGTTTAGATACAGATGGATTCAGAGTTGCATTGGTAACCTTTTTAAAGCATTTAAGTATTTGCAAATGAATTATATTTAATTCTTTACCTATTAATATTTATAATTTCAGTTATGCATAATCATGGGCATAGCCTTGCATATAGTGCATGCGTCTCAAATTTTACACAGAGAGAATATCATCATGCACAAGTTCACATACACAGATGTCTCATGAAGGCATATTCAACACAGTTCATATGTGTGAAGCTGGCATGGCATCCTTACAGATGGATGTCCTCTCTCTGAACAGAAGGGTTGTTTAATTTTGAGAGCTAATAAACATGAGCAAAATGTTAAGAGGAAGTCATAAAAAAAAATCAACCATGCAAATGAAAATTTGAATTGTATTTGTACCATATAGCAATTAATATTACTGATGATTTAATGTCACTGATGTCAAAGGTTAATGAAACCGTGGATGAACATTCCTATGCTTCTTTGGTTTTTCAGTTTGTCCCTGTTTGGGAACCATTAACGGTTCTATATAGAACCCTATAACCCTATGCTTGACGCAGGATAAATAAAGGGTTTTAAGAAAAGTGCCGTTAATTATCCACACAACTGCTGAGGCAACGTTTTCCCTAAAAGAATATACATATTTAGACAATATATATAGCAAAACATAATGATAATGAGTGTCTTTTTTCGTGTCATGTCTTCAGTCTGAAGTCCTCAGTCTCACTTCTCACTAGCTCCACAGCAATGGTCATGACATGTGTAACTGAAACATTTCTAAATGCCTGCCCTTAGCCCTTTTTTTCCCTAATGACAGCATATTTATCCCAGTCCAAAGCACATGATGAAAAAAAAGTTACTGCTTATTTTCTGATTTATTTCCAACCTCTCCTTTAAAAAGTTTCTGTTTATGCAGGAAGTGAGTTTAATACCCATCCTCTGTAGTAAATGGAGTTTGAGCAGCAGCAGTCGTCCGCTTTATTATGATATTATCCAGTTCTTGCATGTTATTCAGTATCTGTTTCCTGTTTTTACCCATTTGTTCCTGAAAGAATTTCTGAAATAAACCACAGCCGTGTCCAAAATCATTTAAACTATCTCCTGAGGCTGGAGTCTGTAACATATCTCAATAAGTATTTGGATCTGGTTTTATTTTTTTGCTGAGTAGAAACAGGGGGCAATGTGTTCATCTGTTCACAGTGCCACTGCATAAATGATTTATCTGCTTCAGGTACTCCTACAGAAACTTTAGGGGACACGGTACATTGTTGCTCTCTGGGATCTTGGCACTGGCTCAGTGTCTCAGTGTTCAACAAAGCAGCTTTTCTGAAGCCTGTGGCTACTTACTTGCATCTGTCTGCAGGTTTAGAAATTATTATCCTTCAGAGGTTTTGGGGCCACATCCAAGAATACAGGGAGCTATCGGAAATAAAAAGAAAAACACAGAGTAGTGCAAACTATATAACATCAGCTAGACTTGCCACAGTGTAACATAACTGTAATCAAAGACTTAATTGTTTCTGGTGACTTTATGCCACATTTATATTATAAGCTTAACAGTAGTGCCTTAAGGCACACACATATTTATCAACTGAATATTCAGTTTCTGTAAAATTATTGCAAGGGAAATTTACGTTAGTGAATTACGCAGTATACACAGTTTGCTCGACAGTTAACATTGTATGACAATAAAAACTATATAAGTAACATACAATTCCATAAATAATTTTACTATGTATACATATACACTGGAGTGCCAGAAAACTGGTACACCAGTCTAATTACATAATTATTCTGTAGGTAATGAACACCATACTTCCTGCAGAACAGTCTACAATTCTGTTGTATTCCAAGCTGTAGGATTTTTGTGTACCACCAAAGTTACATGGCATGCTAAATGTTTTCAGTAATGTTGATATATTATAATTTGGCATCTCTAGATTTGTGTGTGATGGCGCATTGTCCATTTTGTAAAAGGCCAAACCCATCATAATAAATTTGGGACATATATGTATGGGCATTTGGCTACCCAGCTATTCCATGGCCACGTGTGTGTCTTACTCAACTACTTCACTTTCAAGTAAGCGAGTATAAGGTCTAAAAGGTCCTTCTCTATATGCAGATGGAATCTGTTTCTGTTTCTCTCTGAATATGAAGAGAGCTGCCACTGCCAGTGAGACTGGCCAACATTAGGCCGAAAAATCAAAACAAACCCATCAGAGAGACGGCCAATAACAATAGCTGTTACCAAAACAACTATCTGGTACAGAAAGAAAGATTGTACTGGTGAGCTCAGAAACACCAAAAGCCCCAGAGGACTATAGAAAACAACCATGGTAGATGGGAGAATAAATACAGAGGTTGGCACTTGCAGATGGACATGATTTCAAGCGTACTTTGAAATCAACCCAGGGCTTCTATATAAGTGAAGAAGTTTAATGTTTTGCAATGGTCAGATTAAATACCTGACTGAATCGAATTGAGAATGCATTTAATTTGCTAAAAGCAAAACTGAAGACAAAGCATCCCAATAGCAAACAGAAACTGAAGGCCTGGCAGAGCATGTCTAGTGAGGAAACCCAGTGTCTGGTGATCTTTAGGCAATTATTGACAGCAACGTATTTGCTATCAATTATTATAAATGACAGTATAGTTTATGCAGCTTTGACAGTAAATAACAGGTTATTATTTCACAACATATACAGGGATTTTATGTTGCATACCACATAAACAGAATCAATTATGTGTACTTGTTTACGTGCAAAGGAGTCTAAAGTACTATTCAACAGTCAGAAGCAACAGGACATTTGCAGATATCCCACAACATTAAATAAATAAGTAAATATAACTGGTTATATAACAGGTTATAATGGGAATGTGTTGTTCTAAATAATAGTTTAGAGCTGTTATTGTTGGCAACTGATATGTTATAAGAGGAATGAAACACCTCAGGGACGTGCTGTCAATGCAAAATAATCAACTTAGCGGTGGTAACTTGGCACTCTGTTATTGGTTATTTTCCCATTTTCTTTTGTTTTAATTCTTACATAGTCCTAGTTGTGTTGTATTCTGAGAATTGTTCAGATGGATGATTTATTTTGAATGTCCAGAAAAAACAGGGTTATGGCTTGGCACAGGACCAGGCTTCTCCCTGTAGGAGATGTCCTAGCACTGTGTCCTGAGAACTGAGTTCAGCATTGCTGATGCTGCATGGTTAATGATCAGTCAGCACATTGACCTGTCAAGGGCCTGGCATTTTTCCATAATCTCCTCTTTTGGGATGAATTTTCAAACACTTTCACACTCTACCTTTTCCCCCTCTTAAGCCTGCACTGAAGTAGACCTACTGTTAAGTCACTGTATTTGACTCACTTAAGGACTCACTTTTTCTCACAGGCTAGCAATGCTTGGTGCCAAGATTCATTACTAGCGCAAAGGTTTTCTGCAGTGCTCGTTTGGACATATGGGGCACTGTCGCAGTGTGCATTCCCTCTAGCATAATCACACTTAGGTTTTACTCCAAATGTATAGTTTTTATGTATCGCATCTAATTTGTCCTGGGTTTCTGCCTCTAGCTCAAAGATCATTATGTTAAGTGAAGTGCTTCTAAGTAGTACTTCCTAGAAGGAAACCTATTTCGAGCATGTAACCTACTGAAGGCCCAAACTATTAAGCACTGCGACAATTAATAGGAAATGGTCTGATAGTTCCACAAAAATGTTATTGGAAAGAGAGGAATTGCACAGAGGTGCCTGCATATTTCAAGAAATTAAGACTCCATGAACACAATATGCCCCTTCACCTGGAAAACCTGCATTTTCATATTCAATTTATATTAATAGCCATGTCACCCCCTTGCTGAGAACCCTTCACTGGCTTCCTGTAGCAGCTCGTATCAGATACAAAACCCTGATG
>JAOVVF010000034.1:520069-544096 GCA_028565595.1 Duopalatinus emarginatus | reverse complement strand
TTATTGTCGTCTTCTCTTTGCAGGTTGACTAGTGTAGAAAGTTTTAGATAATTGATACTGCATGACTCTTTTCTAGTTGGATTCTGGTCTGAGTTCTTGAATCCTGATTTACCTTCACTAGTTTCAGATACTCTAAGAATTTAACTAGGCACACTTGTAAGTCGCTCTGGATAAGGACGTCTGCCAAATGCCGTAAATGTAAATGTAAATGTAAATATTTTCATGACGGATTAAAATGTAACTGTCACAATTTTAATTATTCAGAAAGACTTCTTATGTGTTATTTTCCACATAAATTTTCAACATGAAAAAAAAACCATGATGCAATACAGCTATACTTTGCTGGTACTTTTTGAAGCATGGTTACAGCATTGAAAGATTTTTAGATACACCTCAGTGATTTTGGTGAAATACCGTTGATTCAGTATTTCAGATAGGTGGCATAGTAATTTTTTCAGCACTCTAAAACAGATATCAGCGGTTCTCATATCAAATTATATGTCATTATATGTCATTATATGGTTAATGGTTATCAAAGGCAAGTAATAGCAGTCTTTTGGATACTAATACTATATATTAGAGACATTGTTATTGGATACTGAAATCACTTTTAGAACAAAAAACCTGACAGCATATGAGAGTATAACTGGGTTTATAATAGACTTAATATTTACTAACATTAATATAACAGTTACCATTGTTTAAACCCCGAAGTCCAATTAACTGTCAAAATGCCAAAATGTTTCCCAGGTTGTTACAAGTAGCTTTGTGCGTGCCTTGGTTCCTCAGGCTTCTGCTCACAGTTTAATTTAACACTCTAGATGAAGGAATGGAATGAGTAATCCTTAAGCCATCATTGCCTCCTGACCTGCTCCTTGGTCAGTAAAGCTTTAGCTGACAGCTAACCAATAATGATTTGACCTTTTCCGCAGTACTGCAGAAACCTGCCTGTGTGCGCTGTGATGCTGCCGCTCCTCACCGTTTATCACCACAATGACAAACTGATTAATGCATAAAGAGCAGGGCAAATGGTCAGCAAATGGCATTCAGCAGAGGCAAACCATGCTTTAATGTGTTCCTATCTTCAAAGCTTATAACACAGGGCAGTCTGAAGAAGTGCAAAATACTATTTATTTCCCGTCTATTTGAAGAAATGTCATTTCAGACAAATTCTGTGAAATAGTCTGTTTTCCATACAGTTGCTGGATGTTAAAAGTAGAATAGGCCGGTAGTCTCGATAATACATGGCTTTAATAGGACAGGGGTTTTATGCAGTAGATTTAAACTTTTATGATTTTAAGTATGTTTTATTTTTATTTGGTTTGAATTTAAAATGCTCTACTATGGGAAGAAAAGGATTTTAGCTGTTATGGCACCCTGTCCTGTACTATGAAAGTTATCAGTTTTTATATTATACTTAATTGGCAATAATTTTACTGTAAAAGCTAATCTATAAAACTAGGATGACCAAACGTCCTCTTTTACCTGGACATGTCCTCTTTTTGAAACTTAAAAAAAATGTCCGGGTAGAATTTCACAAACGTCTGGGATTTAATTTTACTAGAGCTTACATTGAATTATAAGAAACGTTTTAAACTAGTCACGCTCTGCCCCTACTCTTTTTGTTTTGCTTCAGTAAGTAGGGGGAGTAGCCTAAATTTTTTGGATTGCACTGTCTGACTGTAGAGCTACTGTTATTGGTCGATAGCCTTCTCTGTAAACATTTAATTGGTCAGTCAGTCTGCACCTCAGTAGTCCTTGTTTACGTCAGGCAAAGCACATGTAACTACCCGCATCTCGAGCAGCTACGACGAATCGTAAATGTAAGTTCTCAGATGAATTAAAAAAGAAATTCCCATGTTTTCGTCTTGGTCGCAATCCATATGAAGCTGAGACCCTGATGTGTAAAGCTGACACTTACGTGTCTGTAGCAAATAAAGGTGTAAACAACCTATTAGCACACATAAGTATCAGCCATATACTTAGTGTACATTATTTTTTTATTTTATAATTTTTTTAATAATATATTTTTTTATTTTGTATTTGTTTTTTAGACCATTTTTGTTTTATAAGGACAAACATTGAACAGAAAAACGCATGAATACTTTGACTTGGTCAGAAAGAACCACGCACGCCTTATCACAGCACAGAATGTCAATGTCATAATTTTGTTTTTGCATATTTAAAATATAAGATTTCAAAAAGCCTTTAAGGGCAGTGTTTTTTGTTCTGTTTGTGTTGTTTTCATGTTAGTGTTGTTAAGGGCCAATAAATCTCTTTTTCATATAAGTATCAGCCATATGCCTAGTGTACAACTTTTTAGAAATGTCTTTGTATTTGAACATGTGATACACACACACACACACACACACACACACACACACACACACACACACATACACTGATCTCACTGACAGTGAGACACCGGAATCCTACAGAGCTTGGAGTCTTCTGCCAAGGCTCTGAGGTGGACAACCAGCAGGCTCCACCATGCACCAGTACACTAATTAAATCTTTTTTCCCAGAAGCAGGCTTTGAAACATGAACAGTTTTGCTTTCTGTTTTTTTTCTTACTATAGCACAGAGCCAAAGAGTGACTCTATCCCTGCAACTAAAATATTATTTTACTCAGTCCTCATCTAATAATCTTCATTGTAATCTGCCATTTGGACAGTGACACAATTTACAGACATGAGCAGTCAGGCATAGTGCCCCAGGTCTGCTCATATATTTCCTCCCTTGCCTCACAGTCATACACAAATCAATTCAAAAGATGAAAATGCTAATGCAGAGGGAAAGTATGCTCATGGTGGTTTTGAGAGGCACTGATCTGAATCCTGCCATTAGTAATAAATACGTGATGTGATGTTTTTATGGTTTTTGCTCTTTGTGGGTTTTGAAATTATACATGATGGGCTTGATTATGTACTGGGAAATATCATTTACTGCAGCCACTCCCACTCATTTCCTTTCCCTTTATTGAATTGCTTTGATATTTTTTAGACTGAAATGGATGGAAATCGCAATTTTATAGTATATACTTATGTGCGATTTATTGGCATGTAAATCATGCGTTTATTCTTTATTGATTAGGCTTATGCTGTATCCGCCTGGCTAATTTTTATATCGTCAGATCAAAGCTCTGCTTGGAATCTTTCTAGCCTGCAAATGAAGCTTGGTTCTGCATCAGAACCTCTGCAATGCTATGCTGCTGGATATGCCAGTAAAACTCTCAGAGATAGGATACATTAGCCTTTTGAGATCAATTTATAGCCTCAATGGGCTGAGCTGTCATACAGATTTATGTCGTTTACGCATTCTAGGGTGAAGCAGCCACTTGCCACCAAAGTGTTAAATCTCATGTTATGTCCTCAATATTACATTTCCATATTCTATTTTAATGCACTCGGTAATACTATACCAATTCTTTTATAATAATAAAAAGACTACACAGGAAAAACATCCATACAAAAGAGTTTAAAAGGTTCATAAACTGATACTTGGCCTACAGAAAAAGGGTTAAGGGTTAAATTTAACTAGTAGCCTAATCACAAGGTGATCACAAGGTTAAAATCACACTTGAGAAAAAAAAAACCTAACAAAATAATCACCACTCGCCGAAAGTTCATGCTAATATAACAGTGCACTTGAAGCCAAAGTCTGATGTGATTGGGGGGCAAGCAGAGGACATTTATCACTATGGCACAGCATATCAACACTCTTTGTTTGATTGAGTAAATTAGCGGGAGCTAATTTGCTTCCGCTCCTGAATCTTTCACAGTTTTTTTTATATGTGTTGATTAACACTGAAATTATTGAGTATGCCTCATGGACACTGGTTCAAGGTGGAGGAGAAAAAGATAAGGCAGTGTTATTCACTGCCTGTGCTAGCGAGCAAAAACCATCTACACAATGTTATGGCTATTCAGTATGAGTTGGAATGGCTTTTAATGATGCCTTTTGATTTGCTTTCATTACTCTGTCATATTGGACAGAGAAGAACGTAAATTCAAATCAGTTCATTTCACAAATAACAAGTCTGACATAACACAATTTCAGACTCATCGCTCCACTTATTAGAACATTCACAGTCATTTCGTATCCTTGGTTTTTCAAGTCGGCCTGGAGTCTGAAAGATGGACCACACATAACAAGTCACATTAGATGTGTCTAATGGTATTAAATGATTCAGCAACTGGTCATATGACAGAGCTGGAGCTGTCTGTAGTCATTAACTTCCACAGTGATAAGTATAATATAGTATATTAAGCCTGTGGTGGAAAAAATGTTTTACTGAAGTTTTCAGTTTTAATAAATATTAATACTGATGATATGCTGGTAGGTAGTTTCAGTTAACTAGATTTAACTGTGAATTGCCTGAATGTGTACGAATCACTGAGTAAGCTCTGTACGTTTACACTCTCACTGACATGCTCTAGTTAATATATTTAAGAGTGCCTCATTAAGATGTCAGAGCACGTTAACTTTGTAAAGTTCAGCCAGGTTCAGCCAGCTCTCAAGTAATTTACTGTGAGCAGTCTGGAAACAGCTATCATAAGACCTAAAACAGAATACATTTACTCTTCGTAGAACTTGAGAAAGATATAAAGCTACATGAAAGCATTGGGGCAGACCATTATCAGTGACAAACATAATTGAAAAATGGAGGAAAAACAAGCACAAAGAGAGAACCAAGGCAGAAAAATAAGAGAAATGAAACGGCAAGATAGCAAAATTCAACACTAACAACAGAAGAAATAAAGTTTATTTTTTACTATTTCATTATTAATATCATAACACACTTTCTGAACATGATTGTTAATTATAATAATAAAGGAACAGCTATTAATAAAATAAATGATAAATGAGTTTTATCATTATGAAGTAACAGGTTACAAACTTTTACACTCGTCCGCACATATAAGTCCATTTGTTCTGTTTTGTTTAGGATGCTAAATTGCGGGAGCAGCTGGGTGTGTCCGGTGTGGTGGGAAAGATTGAGAACAGAATGCTGACAGTGGTGACTGGTCCAGATATGGTGAACATCACCTATCTGAACTTCGTGGCTTTTCAGGATGAGGTGGCTAAGGTAAGGATTGCATACTCAAATAACTATTGGAACACATCTAAATGCAAACATTTTTATTATTTGTATGTTTTGTTTAGTAACAGGTCTGAATCTGATTATCTGATCATCCGAACATCAGTTTAAATAGATGCATATAGCTGTTAAACTGCATTGAGATCTGATCAATATTAAAGCCATATCATATGATTTACATCACTTTTATTTTTAGATTTTTTGTAACCGGACTAAATCTGAGCATCCGATCATCAGTTTGAATGGGATATAGACACATATGGTGTATTATATCACTGATATGTTACAGTCTCTTTCAGTAATGTGAATTGGAGATACTAAGTTGCCCCTAGGTGTGTGTTTGAATGTGTCTGTCTGAAAAAATGTCCTATGTATTAACAGAGAGTAATATAGATTGCTAACTGTCTTGTATAATGTGTGCAGTTAAATGTCACAGATAGAGCAGTGTTAATTGTCAGTAATACTGCATGTAAAAGCATGCCGTGGACCAAAATATGTTTTATGTCTGATATGTAGGAGTGGTCAGACGAGCTCTTCAGTTTGGCCTCCAACCTCCTGATCCAAAACATGTCCCGGGAGTCCTATCTAGAAAAAGTGTGAGTGTACCCTTTTTAACACCTCATGTTTTTCACCATTTTTTATAGCTGTCTGCTATCAGTTTCCCAGGAAACACCTGTTCAGATACAAGGCAAGCAGGACAGGAGAAATGCATTCTTACTGGATCTTATGATTAGTCCTCAGTTTTACATTTATCAGATCACTTGAGTGACATTTTAATGCACCCTGTAAAATTCTACTAACTCTCATATAATAATAAAAATATATAGAGGAGCATCTATACTGAGCAGTAAATGTTTATAAATCAATGCTTGGCTGACAGAAATAGAGATTACATTTTAGGATTGTATATTTAACTAGTCACCCCAATGTTATATTGTTTATGTAGTGTGTTAACTAGAAAGGTTAGTATTTAATTAAGCAGATGTTTAGCACAGTAGTCATCTCGTACCATTTATTACATACTATATCGGTATACAGTTCCTGAATCATCCTGGCACACTGTATTAAAATAAATATATGAAATTAAAAACACAAGGTATTAATAATTAGAACCATTATCATAGGGATAATCACTCTGTATTTTACAAACATAAAATGTTTCTGGGAATATATATATTATTATAATATTATAATTATTATAATTTCTATTAACAACTTTTTTTGTCAGAACTTTTGGTGCATGTTTTCTGCAGAAATATTAGAAAGCCCATAGAAGGAATTTTGCTTTTGTTAAAGGCTTAATTAAAGCAATGTTTTTTCAACAGAAAGTGAGTGATAGTTCTACAAGTGAAGTGACATTGAAGATGAGAATAGTCAGAGAAGAATGATTGGTTTGACCGAAAAGAGGACTAGGTTAACTAAAGTAGATCTTATTCTGTCCTTCTGTCCAAACTGTATAATCATGTGCCCACTATATTATCAGATTCCTGTTCTATATGTTATATCATATACCAAGAGATCAGAATTTTCTAAGATACTCAAACCAACAAACATGTCATGGTCACTGACTAAGATCACACTTAATTCCCATGTCATTACTAAAGCTCTTTACCTGTATCTGCATAATTATATTGACTGAGCTATTGGACATATGTACATATACTTGCATGATTATTTATTGTATATACAGGTATACCTAAGTATAATTAAGAATAAAGTGTATAGTGAGTGTAAAGTGATTAAAAATAAATAAATGTGCCATAGCAAAACATTTGACGTAAACATCTGACATGTTAAACATCCAATATTAATCACCCTTTCTGCAGGTGATGATTAAGCCTCATTACGTTTTGCTGTGATACTGTATAACACATTTATACTGATGTTCAGTAAGATTGGTATTAAAATATAAAACCCCTGGGGCCTGAATAGTCTCTGACATATTACATCATGTTTCAAATGGCCCATCCTTTTTTCCAGAGCATCCAGTTGTAGAACCCAAAATATTTGCATTCTGAAATAACAAGTGAAGAACATTCCAGCATATGTCTTTGAGAAAATGTAAATAAATAAAACAAAGCCAGATGTCTAGTAATGGTCTCAGTAATTAACCTGAGCATGTCAATGATGCACCATATAAAAGGAGATCAGATTAAAGGGAAAAAAGTAGTGTGTTAGTACCTCCAAACTTTCTTATAGCTGTTAAACTGCTTTGAGATCTGCATTGAGATCATATGATTTACATCCCTTTTATCTTTAACAAAGCATTCTGTGACCCCTCATGTCATGTGAGTATGTGCAGAGACATCCTGGAGAAATGTCCACCAGCATAAAAAATGTTTCATTATAGGATAAAAGCGATTTCTGTGTTTTAAATGTAAAAATAAAATTTAGTCAGAGGAATACTGTACTAAGTTGCAGTGATACTTCACTACGGGGACAGTGTGTGAGTGTGTGTGTGTGTGTGTGGGGGGGGGGTGTTAATGGTGCGGTGGTGGGCAAACCATGTCAGCAAAATAAATAAAGATCCCCATCAGTGTGTACATAAACAATACACATTGAGAGAAGAAGCAATAGATTTTAATAAAATAGCAGCTGTAGTTTTCTAAAGGGAATGTGTGTGTAGCACATCTGTTAACCATGTGGACAGAGTGAAGGGTTCTGCCAGATACTGGGCAAACCTCACCTACATTTTGTTTGTTTAAACTAAACCCATTGGCTGCTTCTTTATGAAAGAGCAAACGCATAGCTCTGGCAATAAAACTTTATTTTCTGATCTAAAATTGGAAGATTCCTTAATGTCAAGTGAACAGCTCATGTGAATTCAATTGAGTGAACATTTTGCATGGTGATGATAAAGAATTAGAAAAGAATTGAAGGGTAAAACACTACTGTGTAAGAAAAACGGCATCTGTTGAAGAGTTACAGCATTCAGTATATAACAGTCAGTGTACATGTGGCCAGGTATCAAACACATACAGTACAAACCTACTGAAATGGTTATCCAAGTACTGTTGGCATTGTGAAGTTAAACAAATGTATGCACACACACACACACACACACACACACACACACACACACACATACATGCACACACACACACATACATGCACACACAAATGTTATTTGTTATAACTTATATTATAAAATGTGATCATTTCTTGACTTTCTTAATGCAGCAGTTTTTCATGTCCTTGTGCTATAGACAAGATTCATCAAATCATACAGTGTGTGACCAGGGTTGGGGTTTGAAAAAGAGTTCATTAAGTTTTCAGCCTGATGGTTAATTAATACCAGCATAACTTTGGCCTTAGTTGTTTTTAACACTAGCATTGGCAATTTCATAATGGTCATTAATAATTTGCAAAACCAATAGCTGAGGTTGCATTCGGGCTATTTTTAGTCTGCCCTTGTGTTTCAGCGCTGATAGAGAGCATCCTGCTATGAGTGTGGAGCAATGCACAAAATGTAAATACCTGCAGTGCAAACACAAACGCAGACACACAGACACTTACACACAGGCTATAATTAGAAACACATGGGGATGGATTTGCACTGCTGCACGCACAAAAACAAACTCTGACAGAAGGCTTGTTGAGGTTAGGCAAATGAGGCTGGCTGATATTCATGCACATGGATACACAAAATGTCAGTAATATTTATAGTGTCAAGGAACAAATGCCTCTGTGGTTTATGCTTTGTTCAGTGGATAGGACTATTTGTAATTTGCGAGAAGTGACAGATTCTAAAATGAATTCATTTCCTTTTACAGGTATACTAGGCTAGTGCTGCAGCTCACTCCGGAGGGATCGATTCCCGTGAAGAAGTAAGCAACTCAACCCTAACTAAGTGCATAACATATGTAACACGACCTGCTCAGGCATCTGTGTGTGATTGTTGCTCACTTACTGAATCTGTAACAAGTGCATCTGGAAGTTAATGAAAACTATTCAGTTTCATTTGCATGGCTCATAAGCAGAAAGTTACATTTCTCTATGATCTCTTTATTCAGAAGAGTCCCAATTTATGAAGTGTGATCTTTGCTGCAAGTGAATAAAGACAATTTTACATTGCTTTATGAAAACATATTTATGTTTCATGTATTTGTGACTGTTTGCCATAATGTAGCTTCAGCAAGATCCAAAATGGATCAGATTCTCACATTTAATATTGCCTGAAAGAAGAATAACATGATAATAAAGAAAAAATAAGTAAATTGTACATATAACAGTACATATAACCAATTTTTGGATTATACTGTGTTTTAGTGTTTTATGTATAAATTCTTGGACTCTAGAGCACTTGTAGATCTGCTTATTTAAACAAAACATTGAGCAGATTGGCACATATTCCACACCTTGACAAAGTATTTGTTGCCATGCCCTACTCTGCTCTAAAAGATCTCTTTGTGTGCTCTGCTCCAGCATCTTCCGTGTGTTTTCGGCAGATAGGAAGCGAGTTGAGAACGCGCTGGAGATCTGTGGTCTTCCATCTGGGAGAGTAAGCCCTGGCTTATGTCTGTCAATGCTGCTGGGTTTGTTTACTGGCACTGAGATACTGTAATGTGTAAATGTGTAATTATGTAATTACAATGTTCAGATTTAATTCTGCAGTGCATTTTGTTTAGTTTATACTTGTACAGTTGGTAGATTTACAAATGACACAAAACTAACAGTACATTAAAATGTAATCATTTAATTGAATATAACATCTTTAGTATTGATTTTGTATGCAATTCTAAACTTTCATATAAACACACTTATAAACCCTTACCAAACTGTTTATTTAAGTTTGGTTAATTCTTACGTTGTCCAAAATAGATGGGATAAAAGATAATAGCTATAAAGATAAAGGTTTAATGGTTAAAATACTAATCCTATAGATTCAATTTAGTTATATTTATAGTCTAGTTTATTTCAGATGAGACAAGTTGAGCTTCTTTTAATTTTGTGGAACTGCATGTGTTGGAGACGGTGACATTTGCAGGTTAACTTGCTTTACAATAACAGCAGTAAACAAATCCATACTGAGAAGCAGAATCAGAGTTATCAAACAGGCACTAGTTAGGCTATGTGTAAACAGAGTTACTTGCACAAGAAGCATAAATAAATGTAGTCGCTCCAGAAACGTAGTCGTAACCATAAACACAACAGCACAGATAATGTACTACATAATGGACCGGTGAAAGAGTTATTAAATAGTGTGTGTGTGTGTGTGTGTGTGTGTGTGTGTGTGTGTGTGTGTGTGTGTGTGTGTGTGTAATTAAGTTTGGGTGTGTACAGGCAAAATGATGGTGAATGTTAATGTAAGAGAGCTTGTGATACATGGATGTTGTAGTCCTTAGCAGCCATGCTTGTAGGCCATGTTTACTCTGGGAGTTGTGTTTGGCAGCCATGTTTGTAGGCCACTCTGTGTTACGTCCAAGAAGCAACGCCGCTATTATTGTTGACATCACAAAATGTTACTAAACTGAACTACAGGACAAAATTCAATAAACCATACATTTAGTTAGATTAGTTATTGTGTAATAATAATAATAATAATAATAATAATATATCAAAAACGTCTATTCTTTGCAGCTAAATGTTTGAATTACATTTGAATAGCATATTTATTTGTTTGCTTGTTTTTATTGCTATTTGTATGTTTGTTTGTTGCACCATACAGTGGCTTTCAAAATTAGAATGCAAACATAAAATCCATTGAATATTTCTAAATAAATCTTTTCATCCAGGTTATATTCTGCCCTATTGAAAAATGACTCATGTAACTGCTTATGTTGGTTCCTTTTCCCTGTCTTTCTTTTTCTTTTCAATTAAATTCCACTCACGTTGCTCTAGAAATAGCGCTTAAGTGCACTTATGATCTTTTTTTTTTTCTCCTTCAGAATGACTTAATTCCCCAGGAACAGTTCACGCCAGATATATTCAGAGTGTTCCTCAATAACATTTGTCCCCGGAAGGACATCGATACCATCTTTTCAGAAATGTAAGCCTCTGTCATGGTTCATACTGAGTCCAGATTTATTGTTGTGTCCATTCAAATCGTGATGTATAATCAGCTCGGAGGCTGCAATGGCCCAAAAAGTGCAGACACTTCTGACAATCTGAACAGGACAAGCATGCAAATGAAAGCCATCAATTTAAGCACTGGATGAGAGATATGACATGAAAGAGTCATGCATGAGATAGTATAACAGATTAGAGGTGACAAAGACCCCCCTGTCTATCTGATATCCTGCTTAGAAGCAGTTACTGCTTATAACCAGTTAACCTAAAACAGGCTAAATGGTAATTTAGCTATTCTGAAAAAGTACCCTGGGTGTGAATTAATGTATGATGGAGTGAACTGTGTTTTTACTGGATATCCACCATGACTCTAACAGGAGAATAATCAATGATGAGGTGTCGCATACTACCACAACTAAGTACATTATTTTCATTATTTCATTACTTTGTATTACTTACCACTCTGTCACTTATGTCTCTGCAGTGGTGCTAAGAGCAGGCCATACCTCACAGTGGAACAGATGACTGACTTCATTAACAACAAGCAGCGGGACCCTAGACTGAACGAGATCCTGTACCCACCTCTTAAGCCTGAGCAAGTGCAGGCCTTGGTGGAAAAGTATGAACCAGACACCATGCTTTATCAAAGAGGTTAGAGCAGCCACCTACCACTTAAACCATGCTGACCTCCTAAAATGAATGAATAACTACAACTTTATTCATAGTATAAATTCAGGTGTTTTAAATGGCGCGGGGTAAGCACATTTAGTTCTTTACCGTAACATACTAAAACTGACGTGCACACACACACACACACATATACTAAAAGTTCATAATTCAAAAAAGTTTGAATATATGAAATATATGATTACTTTGAAGTTAATTAAATTAAAGCCTAGGCCACACTAATACAGCTATATATATGTTTACCTGTTATTTACTTGTAAGCAAGGGCTAGGTCTGAGAAAGGATTTCTTTGTAGCCTACAATTAAATACAAAATTCAAACACCTGAAAAGATAACGTCATCTGCACCATGACACGCTTCTGGAGATTTTATCTGGATTTTCGCAAGATCCAACTATGTTCATTTTACTTAAGTGGATTTAGTTAATTTGACGATAGGTAGGTTCATCAATCCCAATCAGTCATAGTAAATCCTCAATCAATCACATGTAAACATGTATAAATGCAATTACTGTGAACTTGGTTTGCTTTCTTAACATATAAAAGGGCCAGTAGCCCATAATTTTTTGAGTGAGTACTCTTTAAATGGTGCAGAAAGAGAAATGTTGTTTGTGTCTGGTTTAATTCTCAGCAAGACCAAAGAAACAAGTTTTGAAACATGTTTGCAAAATTCATATTGCTCTTGGAGGCACTGCATCTGCCCTAAGTGTATCAATGCTTTCAGGTGCTCTTCTAAAGGTCCTGATGATTCTTTACAGGAACTGTTTTATAATGTGTCAACAGGTAGATTTTTAATATTCATATAAAAAGATGTACAAAACTTAAGTAACACATAAAACGTACAGTCAAAAAAAGTGGTTTACCTGCTGTTCCAGTGCAGAGTACGATGAGAGTTAAGAATATTTGTGCTATTGGTTTGTGCCAAAAATGTTTTACAGTTTGAAGGTGATGTCAGGACAGCAATCATGGTTCTTAACTAGTAATTAAAAGAAAAATTTAAAGCCACACTTGGGCCCTTTAACCTTCAGATCCATCTGGAAAAAAGTGACCTGTCAAACGAATAAAAGAAAATGTAAAAGCAATCATTGGAAGAAGTGGTAATTTCAGGACTATACTCCATAATGAGGGTTAGTACAATCAAATAATGACACTCCCAGTGTGATCTACATCCACAGGTTCTTCTCTCACAAAGTTGAAAAGGTGAGGTCCTGCTGAGATGAAAGTCACCCAGCATTGCCTCATTATAGAGACTGTGTTCATATGTCAGAGAAAAACGTTGTTAATTAGGCTGTGGAAGTCTTCCGAGTGCATGGCATGATTAATTATTGTGAAGTGGCCAGAGGGACAAAGGAGATCTCCCATAGACTGGAACTCTATCAGGAGGAACTGGTGTTGAAGACTAGCTGTCTTTGAGACACCTAAATATTGAGAAAGCTGTCAGTGACCATCATACTAATTGGCTTATAACTTGTCTTGGCTGGGTTTATAGTTATTGCTGTTAAAGTGTTATCTGAATTTTGTTCTGTATCGAGTAGAAACTGTGCTTAGTTCCTTCATTTTCTAAAACTTTAAAGTGCAATTTGTAAGAAATTCACTTTCAGCTTATTAGAAAGTATGTAGAAATAACCATTTTTTTTAAGTCGAATGTCCCATCATTTTTCCATACACATTACTTATCAGAATGGTTATGTAAAAGACAGCTATAGAATGCTGCATTTGTATCAAGAACATGATGAATATATGGTTGTCATTGGACCTGGCACTTTTTCTTGATAATTGGATATTACCTACAACAGCCGCATGAATTCTCAGCCGTTCAGAAGCAGAGCTCACTGTTTAGAAATTTCCTAAGTTGATATTCTGTCCTGCAGCTCGACAAAAACCCAGAACTTATTAGCGAAGTAGTGATCCATCTTACAAGCAGAAATTTCATTGTCTTCCTGGGCCAAAGCTTTTACTTGATACAAACACACTGAAAACAAGACTGAATGCATAAAAACAAAATGCAAAACAACCATTAAGCAAACAGTTAATACATTCATATTAATAATTAGCATCTATATTAATAATTAATAAAATTATATTAATTCATTCAAACAATAATGTTCACCTGAAATGAGTGGACTATTTTTAATGGCTGTGTTTCCTTATGATTTCCCAGTGTTTGTGTAAACATCACAAGATTAAAGTATTTTATTCTCACTGTTTCTAATTTTATTTAGCTGTAGATAGCACAGTAATAACTATAGTATCCAGTCACACAGTTATAAGCCAGTGTGCTATATTCTGGAGCAATTCTTTTGCATAATTATTATGTAAACACACTGTTCCTCAGGACAGATTTCTGTGGAGGGTTTTGCAAGGTACCTAAATGGAGAAGAGAACAGCATCATCCCACCTGAGAAATTGGACCAAAGTGAGGACATGACACTTCCTTTATCCCACTACTTCATCAACTCCTCCCATAACACCTACCTTACAGGTCAGTAAAGCAGACCTGATGTCTATGTTTGGCTTGTCTATTATTTTCTGTTATTAGATGTATCGTTGTTAGTTTTACAAGACTACAGCACTGAGCTTAGCAATCTTTGCTTGTACATTGCAGTACATGTTGAACAAGTATAATTAAATTGTAATTGTAAATGAGAGTATGTAAATTAAGTAGATATTATACATTATTGAACATATTCACTGGTATAAATTTTTATCGCATCATTGTAATAGCACAATGGCAGATTGTGCATTTAACTGATAGCTTGGTATATTGTGGTATAGTTGTACAAGAATGAATTTCTAAAAATTGTAACAATTATTAAGCATACATACATCCCAGTGGTAATAATAGCAAACTTCAATACATATGCCCATTTTTTGACCTCAAAGCTTGACTGTTCCATGTCTCAAATATTTGTAGGGAAAGTTGATTTGTAGGCGTTTAACTTGATTTTCTGTGAAATTGAGAATTACCGGCATGTTGTTCATGCCCCCGAGGTTTTTCTTTTCCTGTAGGGGTTAAGAATATGTCTAGGTCACACCCTTAAAAGTGACCAGTGAAAAGTACTGTCCACTGATTAGAAAAGCATTTTATGCATGGGAACTGCTCTAAACATTTAACATATTATAATGAATCATTTTATACTTGCAAAGCACATGGCATGTTTTATGTTCTTTATGGGAATTACTGAATGAAATCACGAAAATAAAAAAAGTAAATAAGTGAATAAATAAATAAATAAATAAATAAAAATAATCCTCAAATGATTTTTCTAATGGACTGTGTCAATAAATACTTCATCAGTTCTAATGGACTGTTTTGTACCCAGATAAAGACATTAAAAGAATGCGCAATTGCAGGCAGTTATTAGAGGATAATGTATCAGAAGATAAGACATTACGCGAAATGACAGAATGCATTTTCCAGAAAAAAAACGCTTTTGGCACGAAAATGACCTAAGTTGTCTCTAAGGCTTCTAACTCTGCTGTGGTGTTATGATACTAATAGGAACATAATTGCTTTGCTAATAATGTAATACATTCAGATTCAGCCCCATTACTCCTGCTATTTCCAAGAATTGTAGCATATGTAATATAGTTTATTTAATTGAATATTTTTGACACTATGCTGTTTCCCTATTTAAATTTACAAACTCAGCCAAGACTTTTTCATTCTCATTCATGAGTAAAGTTCTAACAAGGAGCACAGTGTTATCTCTGATGCACAGCACTGCAGAATATTTAAACTCAGTCATATTTTTAACATAACAGTCGCCTTTTCACTCCTAGATGATTTTTCTTAAACAATTAAATCAGAGCTGTGTTTGTATGCTGTGATGTTACACTTCATGTGTGGTCTAGTGGTACTGCTGGGTTCTGAGCATCAGTGTGATTTGTGCAGCGGGACAACTGGCAGGAAACTCCTCAGTGGAGATGTACAGGCAGGTGCTGCTGTCAGGCTGCCGCTGTGTGGAGCTGGACTGCTGGAAGGGCCGCACAGCTGAAGAGGAGCCCATTATCACCCACGGCTTCACCATGACCACCGAGATCTACTTTAAGGTAAATTAACACTAGCAGTGAGGGGTCAGATGGTCAGAAACCTGTGAGACAATGTGTGAGATATGAGGAAGATGAATTCTGGTGTGCTGGGATATTGGGATACTAAGTGTACTGGGGCAGAACACATGATACAGGTAAACGTTTAACAGTGGCACTGATTGGACTAAGAGACATTGGGGCTTTTGTTAGGCCTGGTTTGTAGAAACAAAAGGTTGTAATCTAATTATACGTCTAATTATCTATGTCTATATGTATATTTACTTGTTTTTATTTATAGATAAACTATAAACTATGCATGCAGAGATTTTGCTGGTTCGATTTTTTTATTTTATTTATTTATTACAATTTCCAATCTATCATGTTCATTAATGTCTTAAACTTGGCATTCTATGGAAAATCTCTACATGCAGCTTACTTGTAATTTTAACCACTGTATGTGCATGTAAGAGCAGGTTTTTATGCCTAACTTACTGTAACAAATGTACAACTTGTGAAAAAAATGGAAAAAAGTGAAAAAGCAGCTAGTATCAGTTTAGCATCATATCCATGTTTTTAACCACCTTGCTTGTTTTTGAGTTTTTAACAAGTCTTCAAAGCTGTCTCAGCAAAACATGCCGCAAATGACTTTCGTAAACAGGGAGTGAATATAACTGTATTTTCATTATTCTGCTTAGAAAAGTTATTTTAATACCTTATCATATCCCCCATTTCATCGGCTTTTCTATTAAAATCTATGACACCCACCTTGTTGCAGAATGTGTGCAGAATATACGCAAACATTCTGATTTATTCACCAATCAGAGACAATTTACAGCCTTATTAAGTACAAAATGAGACAGATTGAGAAAACAGACAAAGCAATACAGTGGCATGAGGAGAGTACTGAGAGAGATGGGAAAATTGTTTAAGCACTGTCAGACCTAACAAAAGCAAAAAAATAATAATTTACACACTCTTATGTGGTCATCATAGCTAATCTCCACTGCTGATGAGATGGCTAAAGCAACACAGATTGACTTGTAATAAGATTGCTTTTTCCATCTGGAGTGGCATTAGAAATGTCTCATTATCAGCATTCATCACTGCAGCATGAGGTCCATAGTGGGTCCTGAAAGTGTTTTGTGGCATGATGATGACTATGCAATGCCACATGTCTTTTTCAGGAAGTGATTGAGGCCATTGCTGAGAGTGCTTTCAAGACATCTTCTTTTCCTGTCATCCTTTCATTCGAGAACCATGTTGACTCGTAAGTGAAAGCGGCACTCCCACCACTTAGACAACACAATTCGAGGTTTCTTAGATCATTCGGTTTCTCCGAAATTATTTGATAAAGTAACTAGTCTAAACGTAAGCTACTACAATGACTCGACTGTGGTACTTATGTGAAAGATGTCTCAATTATCATAGAGGACAGGTACATTGCTTATGCGATGCAATTTTAAGAACAACTGTATTATTACGTTTTGCTTTGACAAGGAGAAAAATTTTTGCTTTGTCAGACAGTGGAGAGTTAATGTAAATACATATGAGGTCATGGCCGTGGTGCTGATTGTCTCTCTGTTTGTCTTGACTTTTCAGCCCCAAGCAGCAAGCTAAGATGGCCGAGTACTGCAGATCAATATTTGGGGATGCTCTGCTTACAGAGCCACTGGAGAAATATGCAGTAAGTTCACAACAGTATTTTTTGCCTAGATGCTTATACTTACACAAACCCCTATAATCCATTAACAAGTTGGCCACTTTACTTGCTCACACACACTTTGGTGCAGTATTTTGCATAAACACTGCATTAATAGCTATTCTATCACTTTACACCATGTGCCTGAATATATGAGGTGTAAAATAGTAAAAAAAAAAAAAAAAAAAAAAGAAACATACATTTTATTTAGTCTGTTTTTACCAACAACCAATCATAAGCTCCCTAAAATCAGCATACTCAATCAGCCACAGATTTATCAGATTGCACAGGGCTGTGACTTGGAGCAGATTAAATAAGAAGAAATATATGCCCATGGCTGATCTAAATGCTAGTGCTTGGCAAACCTTTATCTGTACCCCCATCCCAACCTCCACACCTCCCCACTAGTTGTCATAGTAACCAGTCAAAGGCGTGCTTTGTGCTCCCGTAGAGGAACTCAGAGCTCCCGTCATTTACGTAACCGCTTTCCTCCTTTCATCCTCACTCTTTCACTCATTAGAGAAGGTTGTGAATGACTTGTGGTAATACATTCATTGTGCTGGTAGATTTATTGCTGTAGGAAAGGCCTGTATCTTGGCTGCACTGTCACTGTGGCCTTTGTGTAGGGGACCAGAGCTTTGTCTGCAAGAGCCAGACCAACTGTCCAACTGTGAAAGGCTTATTGGGCTTTAGATCCAAGTTATCTCCATTTTCCCAAGAGCAAAATGAGAATGCAGTAAAAAAACAGAAAAAAAGCATTTCGTAAAACAGAACCAAGACTGAAGGGGGCACACAGTTTTGTACCTGATTATTCCTCTAGAAATCATCATGGAAAGATCTGGGGTTAAGATAAAGTTAATTGCTTTGAGTCACTTGTTTCACCACTGACCTCTAACTCTCTCCCTTCCTTTCCATGCTAATATATAATTAATAAATGCCAACAATAAGAGATATATTTCTACCAAAGTGTCCAACAAACACATGGTACGTTATTATAGAGACATTATAGAAACATGGCCAAACTTTAATGTACTTTGCCTTTTACCTGTAGCATGTTTTAAACCATGTTAAGAATACCAGCTAAAAGTTTTTTCTTTTGATTATTGAAGTATTTATTATTCATGCATTTTAATATAATAATGAGAAATCGAGTTTGTGAAAATGAATGAGATTGTCCTGGTTTTCTTTATCCAGGTCTGTAATTTTACAAGATCTGTTAATATACACTATAATTTTTTATATATAAGTGAACCAGCAAGCGTATTAATGACAAAATGTACATTATAGAGGTAACTACGCTATTTAAAAAAAATCTTGTAAAAATTAAATTGGTTACTGAATTATTTACAAGAAAATGACATGGAAAATACAAAAGATATAATAAGAACACAATATTAACCCCATATATTTATATACCTATTAGGTAGTAGATTCCTAGATTGTAATGCTATGCATGTATAACAGTGCTAAATACTGTGTATTCGAGATCATTAATAGCCGGTACGTACTGACATGTTTCTGTTTTCAGTTGGAACCAGGAAGTCCTCTGCCCAGTCCTGTGGACCTCTTAGGGAAAATTCTCATCAAGAACAAGAAGAATTCCCACAAGCATGAGGGAAGTGCAAAGAAGAAGCTCTGTGAGCAAACCTCTAATACCTACAGCGATACATCTAGTGTGTGTGAGCCATCTTCTCCAAGCGCAGGTACATATCCAAATTATTTCACTATACCTTTAGTAAGTACATTCCTTTCCACAATCTTTATGTAGCACAATCTTGACACTTTCTTTCTTGTTTTTTCATTAATTTTCTTTAGGATAGGACAGAAATAGTATTTTAAATACCACATAATAATAACATAACATATAATTTTTAAAAATACACAAACATTTTATCAAATGTTTGAACTCCCAAGTGATTTGTTCTACACACTTGCTTTCCTACTAGTTAGGTTATCTGTATTTCAGCTTCCGCTGTAGAGCGAGTCTGTAATTACGTTTCAGCAAGGATGCTTTTGGCTGCTGTTTGTGCTACTGATTCTCGGGGGAGTGAATGATAGCAGGCAGCCTGGTCGATATTTTCATCATTAGCTTTCAACCACAATCACCGACAAAGATCCATCAGCAGCACTGCTGAAACTAATCATCTGCTCTCATGAAATGATATTGCCCTCTACTGGACAAGCAGCTCCAACACATCCCCAAAAAACATCTAATCAGACATGGTCTCTCAAGTACTCCAGTATGCACTAATTAACGCTTTATTGACTTTAGTTCGAAGATGTTCAGTCTGTAGATTGACTTGTGATATAAAATAACAGTAGAAAGGTAACACATGCTCCTAGAAATGCAAAGTGAAGATTATTAAGTTCCACATCATTCTCTTTAATTCTTTAATTCTAGAATATTTGCCCCTGTTTTTATTAAGTTTCTCTCTTTGTATTTCTTATTGTAGGTTTTTATTTGTTTTCCATATATATAATTTATTTATTTCCTCCCTCTATTTCCTTTTTCCTCTCTCTTATTCTCTCTCTCTATCTATCTCTCTCCTTTGCTCTCTCAAAAGTGGAATTAAATAACCAAAAATCTTTATATGCTGCTAAGAAAGTTTTTAGTGTCCCCTGAACAGAAGTGTTTAACCAAACAGAAGGTTATTTAAAAAAAACTGCCCATGTGCAGGTGATTGCAGACGTTGTGTACCCAAAGAATAAGGACACAGATGGGAACATTATGTGGGACTTTTCAGACTTCTAGCTTTAATTTCCACACAGGGCCTACTCTATTTTTTTTTATTTCTTTTTTTTTTTTTTTTTTTTTTTTACTTTTTTGACCGTTAATTTTATGTACCAAGATAAAGAGGTTAAATGAGGTTAAAAATAAAAAGGTTTTTAAAGCCTGTACTGAAGACACATTATCAGTATCTTAAGATATTGGTCTTTGCCATGGGAATGATTAAATCTGTCCTTCTTCACAGGATCCACAAATCATGACATGCCAGACTCCAGTCAGCCAAGCTCAGAGACGGGCAGTGACAGCAAACTACAGGGGAGAAAATATATTGGTAAGACAACATTGAGCTACCAAGAGGACCAGCACAAACAAAATAGCTTGTTTATTATTTTACAAGAAGAGTACTGTAGAAGTGTGCAATATAAATCATCGCGTTCATACAAATACAAGATTGTGTATTATTTATTATAAGGCTCAATTAGTCTTTTTTTATTGAAAAAAATATATTAAATGTAGAAGAGGCCTTAATTATGAAAATTGTGTATGTAAACATGTTTCTAAACCTTTTTAATGTTGAAAGACATGCATGTTATAAACTAACAGCACATTCACAGTATGAAGGTTTGTGATCATCAAGTATACAACTGTTGTCTTGGGAAATGTATTAGTTATTGTAAGATTATGAACCTGTAGACTATAGTGGTGGTAACCATTGTATTAAATGCTATTAAGAAGTGCCATTTCATTGCAATATACATATAGCTTATATACAGCATTGAATAACATTGATACAGTGACTATATATGTCAGAATACCATATGATAACTGAATAATGGGAAATTATACTTATAAATTAATAATTTTAAGCAATGTACCAATAATAAGATTAATTCGATGATTTATTTTTTTTAATGTGGCATCACATGTTTTGACATAAGGCTTTTATTAACTATCTATAAATAACTTTTATTAACTATAAGGCTTATAAATGTGTTATGAAGATCCAGTGTTATTACCATGCAAATCAAGTGTAGTTTATTAACATCTGTTCATTTGAAGTGTGTTTAGGATTTATTATTTTTACATTGTATGCATGTATGAACTTAATTGTTAAAACAATTTGTTGCAATGTAACAAGCTGTTACATTGCATTATATGCATGATATTACAGAAAAACTGATATATAAATATAAATACATGTTAATGAATATCCTGTTTTATCAGCTGAAGTTGATGCAGAAAGTGAGGATGAGGATGATGAAGATGACGAGTGTAAAAAGTCCATGGATGAGGTAGACAATACTGTATTTGTATATAAAGGGCTTATTATAAGACCTTAATACAGTATGTATTATAATGTTCTATCACTATTATCATAGTATCTGCTAATACGAGCCATGGATTTAGCATGGCATAAAAACTCCACTGTTTCAGTTAATCTCTATTGTCAATCCCTCACACTTGCTAGGTCATTTACACAAAAAATAGTATTTACTTTACATGAACTCACCTGTCTCATGTAAACTTGGACTAGCTGTGTTTATTTTTCATGCCTTTACTTTCCACGACTGATTAGTATTAGTAAGGGAGGTAGGTTTGGGTACATTGTTTACTATGTATCGTGTTCAGGGGACTGCTGGAAGTGAAGCATTTGCCACAGAGGAGATGTCCAACTTAGTCAACTATGTGCAGCCGGTCAAGTTCACCTCATTTGAAGCGTCTAAAAGTAAGTGACTGATTGCATGAAGTATTTTACATCATGTGCTATAGTTTAGTTTTGCGTCATGCTGAAAGTGCAATGTGTTAAAAACCTAATCTTACAGACACGTTTGTGACATCTTATTTTACAGAGTCAAATAAAAGTTTTCACATGTCATCATTTGTGGAGACAAAGGCACTAGAGCAGCTGACAAAGTCTCCAGTGGAATTTGTGGAGTATCCTTTTTGCAGTTTAATTACAGTGAAACCTGTGTCCAAAATGCTTCTGTGATTGAGGGTGTCTCGGTGTTACTTTGATGGGTTTTATCGACCAGCTCAGTTACAATGCAATGTCGGATAAAATGATCTTAAGGGTAAGGACAGGGAACACCCAAATCATGTACTCAGACAGTTAAATAAACCTGTGTCCAAAATGCTTCTGTGATTGAGGGTGTCTCGGTGTTACTTTGATGGGTTTGATAGTTAAATAAGCCTGTGTCCAGTGGAGAAATTAGATGGGATGACACTTCTGTTACTTTGTGTTTTCATTTTCTTCTTTTTTTTTCCTCCTATCTTTTTTTTTCATTATGTTCCTGTTTTTCCTTCAAATATTACATCACTGCTCTACAAATGTGTAATAAGAAGTGATGTCAGAGACAGTTAAGGCAATCACTGGGGTTTATCCTGTGTTATCCTGTGTTTTCCGAGCGGCTGCACTGTGCACCTCTTCCATCCTCTCCTGGCTGCCGGTGGTGAAGCACACATGCCTAATTAGTAGAATCCACAAAACAGCACTATACTGGATACCACTAGGGAAAAGAAAATAAGCGATCAAGTAACAGTAACATCTGATTTACAAAACCTTGTGTAGATAACAGTACAAACAGAGACAGGTTGTTATAGTTATGTCCCACAGTGTATAAAGAGGATACAAAATATGACCAGCCAGATTCCACAGCTCTCTGGCATAATGGAGATTAATCAGTGTAAGAAATTCCTTCAGTTCCTTAACTGAGTCCACACAGCTATAACAAATTTCAGCTTAGCCGAATCTACCCCAAAGGCACGAGGGTGGATTCCTCCAACTACATGCCTCAGGTGTTCTGGAACGCTGGATGTCAGCTTGTGGCACTGAACTTCCAGACGATAGGTACATTAACTCTAAATATACAAGTTACCAGACTGCAGTAAGTGATATATATATATATTTATATAATATATATTTATAGACATATAGACAACAATTACAGAAACATATGGCCATTTGTTTGGATATTCTATAACCATTCATCATTGTAATCACTTGTACAAACTTCTTATTTCAGAAGTCAACACAATCTGTGCGAATATATGAGAAGTCCAGCTGAAAATATGTCATGATTTATGTCTCTTGTATGTTGCTTGACAGATCTGGCCATGCAGTTGAACCTGGGCATGTATGAGTACAATGGAAAATGTGGCTATAGGCTGAAGCCTGAGTTTATGAGGAGGCCTGATAAAAACTTTGACCCTTTCACTGAGAGCATAGTGGATGGGATTGTTGCACACACACTTTCAGTAAAGGTAACTGTAATGCATTTGAACTGTTCCGGGTACTCAGCATGCTGTTTTGTATATTCTTTCTGGTTTGTGATGTCGGCTGCTCTGATAAACTAGGAAGGATACCTAGTAAACCAGGATAACTAGGAATGTCCCATTTTTGTGCTCACTCTGAGGTCTACTGCAATGAAGCTTGAGTGTTGCTGATCACTTTACATAAAAGAATCTACTAAATAAGTAAATGTAAATATTAATATAACATTTCTAAACATTTTAACTCTCAGAGGTCTGAGTTCATGATAAACCTTTCATCTGGGAAATATGCATTTAAAGGAAATTGACTTGGACCACAGTAATCTTTGTAATGATACTGCAACAACACGAATGAATAAAACTATATCTATTTATCTATCTATCTGTCTGTCTGTCTGTCTGTCTGCCTGCCTGCCTGTCTGTCAATCTATCTATCTATCTATCTATCTATCTATCTATCTATCTATCTATCTATCTGTCTATCTGTCTATCTATCTATCTG
>JAOVVF010000034.1:492681-519617 GCA_028565595.1 Duopalatinus emarginatus | reverse complement strand
TATCTATCTATCTATCTATCTATCTATCTATCTATCTGTCTATCTGTCTATCTATCTATCTGTCTATCTATCTATCTGTCTATCTATCTATCTATCTATCTATCTATCTATCTATCTAGCTTCAGACTGTTTTGTCCTAAACAAACATCAGAAACTGGAAAACGTGTTTCCTATTACAAACAGCATGACCTTTTGGCAATATTTGTTGTAGTAAAACATAATTATCTGGGGAATGTTTGTTTACTTTGTTATAAAAGTTAAGTCTTAGTCAAGACATTTATAGTATTTAATGCTGGGAAAATACCAACATTTTATTGTGGGTTTTTTGTTTAGGCAGTCTGTTATAGTTTATCTGTTTGGCTCACAACAAATGTATTAATTAATTAAAGAGTCAGTCACAAATGATGAACTTATGAAGTAAACTCCCCAAAGCCTCAAGTACAAATGTACACACTCAGCAAATTGTGAAGGTCTCAAAATATTATATTTCTAACAGATCATATCAGGACAGTTCCTGTCCGATAAAAAGGTGGGCACCTATGTAGAGGTGGAAATGTTTGGCCTTCCAGTGGACACAAGAAGGAAAGCATTTCGGACCAAGACATCCCCAGGCAATGCTGTTAACCCTGTGTGGGATGAGGAGCCAATAGTCTTTAAGAAGGTAAACTGAAAGCATGTAGCTTTATTATACAGATTTTAAATCTGGCCTTAATGATGATTGCCATTCTGTACTTGGTGCTTTCTTCAAGGTGGTTCTTCCCACTCTTGCGTCTTTGAGAATAGCTGTCTACGAAGACAACGGGAAGATTATCGGCCATCGCATCATCCCAGTGAATGCCATACGGCCTGGCACGTAACTCTGTTTAATTGCCTCACTTTGTTCTACTTATAAGGCCTTCACACTGCTGTCACAATCCTTCTGTACTGTACACACCACTACCTTCTTCTGTCTGCAAGATATTGCTTGCACATGTTTAATCTTAGGTTATTACTGGTTCACAAGCTGCTTAGTATTGTTATTAATAGTGAACAGCTGTGATAAACAATCTATCTCCTCTCTCTCTCTGTGTCTCTTTGTCTCTCTGTCTCTCTCTCTCACACTGTTTCAGGTTACCATTACATAGGGCTGAGGAATGAGAAGAACCAGACACTAACACTGCCTGCTGTTTTTGTCTACACTGAAGTCAAGGACTATGTCCCTGACACTTATGCAGGTATGAGTTCAGGCTGAAATAGTGCACTATGCTAAAATCTAAAGCATTTTTCCCACTGTATTCAAGTGTAATTGTAAATTAAACTGTGTTGATTTCACGGTCTGATATCGTGGGAGCAGATGTGATTGATGCACTGTCCAATCCTATCCGCTACATCAACCTGATGGAGCAGAGAGCCAGTCAGCTTGCAGCTCTCACCCAGGAGGAGGGAGGACAAGAGGTGAACAACAAAGAGGTTTGTAGTGTGTAAATGTGCACAGATTTGTGTGACTATATGTGTGTGTGTGTGTGTGCGTGTCTCGGTTATACTGCGTGTGGGTGAGGAAGATACAGTGTGTGTTTGAGCTGTTCCATCCAGTTCTTCAGTCACAAACAGTTGTCAGCACTTTGCTGACTGAAGCATGAGCTGATTGGCTGGACCTGTGGGACCTCTGTGTCCTTCAGTTCCATCCAATCAAGCATATGCAATGGAAGAGCCAATTAATGGTTACCCTGAGCTAATGCTATGGCAACAGTTTTCATGGAAGTTGTAGTCTTAGCTTAGTCATTTGAGCCATACCAGCTACAGTTCGAACCAACACTGAAACAGAGAGCAGAGTAAAGCCAGGGAGCAAAAAGTAGAAAACAAACCAGGCATACAGTTAACCATGATAAGAGTGGGGTACCAGCGCTACATCTACAAAGTCTGCACTGGATTTGAGGTAATCTGAAAAGATTTGATATCATTCAGGATTATTTCGTGTTTTTATGGTGGTCAGAATAGCCCTCAGTGGGTCAGCTGTTTGCACTACACAGATCAGGCTTCTATTTCTTGAAATCAGTATTGCTTAGTCTCAGAAATTTTCATTAAACTTGCCAAGATATCTGATTTCTTCGATTTATTTTGTGTGTTGCAGATAGATGCAGGTGGAGATATTGTATCAGAGTCCAACAGCGAGCCCCAACGGCCCCCAACCGAGAATGGTACAAGCCATACTCCTCTTATCTCCCCCAAGCCTCCTTCACTGGTCAGCCATCATGCCCACTCCACAGGTATCATTTGTATTAGGAAACATATTTTCTACATGTCTTGATATATTTAACATAATATTTTTTCATTCAGTTAGCAAACTGTATTGTATAAAAAATAAGGCATATTATGGTGTTGGCTAATGTGGCTGTGTTTTTGTAACCATTAGCACAAGTTATAATCTGTTCAAAAAGGACAATCTTTATTGTTTATTGGTATAATTAGGTATTAAATGTCTTTATTTTTTGCTATCAAATTTGAATGTGCTCTAGTGGCTCATCTCAGTGACATTTCACAACTACTTACGAAATTTCACTTATAGACTTACAAAGGATTTAATAGGAGAAATAAAAATAGTGAGTCATATTCTAATGACTATGACCAATATATCTCTCTTGTGTGTCACATAATTCCTTGCCCCTACTGTGGCAATACATTTGTGTGTAATATTTAATGAGTTTGTTGATTTTATTGAACCTGTTAAAGATTTTATTTGATTGGTTGTCTTGTCTTCACAGTTAGCACACTATTATGAGTAGTTTATTACTACTAATGAAATTGTGGGTAGGTAATATTTAGAGGAAGTAATTTTATTATGTAGGTTTAGGATGACGTTTATCCTAAGGTGGGGTCTCAGGTCTCGGGATCTCAGTAACATGTGCAACATTGCACCAAAGTGAGTTTGCAAATCCCGTTGCTCTAAGTGACTACAAACAACTTGCTGCAGCACTTCAACATCAACATCAGTGCTGACAACCTAGGCTCAGCCAAATGAACCTATTTCTATATCTTGGTAGGAAACAAAATCCACACAAAAATAGGAACATCTGATTAGTTTTAATCAGTTTTAACAGTTTTATTCTACAAAAGAAGGTTGCCTCTTCAGATTAAGATTAAGATTAATGTTAGGGTTTGAGTAAGGCATAAACATAACATTAATTATCTGCCTGAACAATTAAGTCAGTGAATGGTCCCACATGAATAGCAAGACAAAAGTGTTTATGTGTGTGTCCCATGTTTTTGTGTCAGCACAATTGCCAGAAAGTATACTCATGTTGTCAGGACACATGAAATGGCAGGACAAAAAAACCTATTTTACTATTAACTATTACCACTAAAAACCTAAATTACTATTGTAAATTATTTTAACTGAGAGATCCTAATATCTTACATGAGTTTGTGTGTGTGTGTGTGTGTGTGTCATTTTTAAAATCATGTGTATTCCAGGATCTGTGAAACCACCTGTTCCGCCTGAAGATGTGATTCAGAGTGTTTTGACAGGTACTGCAGATACATTCTCTCAAAAAAGGAATGCTTTTTGCAACACTTTTTTGATCAATAAAATATGGTGTGTGTGTGTGTGTGTGTGTGTGTGTGTGTGTGCTATAGAGGTGGAAGCTCAGACACTAGAGGAACTGAAGCAACAGAAGGCTTTTATGCGGGAGCAGAAGAAACAGTATAAAGAGCTGAAGGAACTGGTGAAGAAGCACCATAAGAAAACCACAGACATGATCAAGGAACACACCGCCAGACAAAATGAACTGCAGAGTGAATATCAACGCCGGCAGGCTGCCCTGCAAAAAAGCGCCAAAAGAGATGGTAAGAAAAGGTAGGTTCCCCTTTACTAACTCTATCTCTCCCGTATTTCCTCTCTTTCAATGTCTTATGTGTTTTTTCATGATTATTTTTACTTACATTTTTCTTACATTTACTTACATTTTGAGTTTCTTCGAAGGTTCATGATCCCATTATTGCCTCATTAAATTTATTGTGCTGGTGGAATAATATATGCAGTAGTTCTAAGTAATACTTCACAATGCAGTATGAATTAACTCCATTTGTGTGTGTGGTAGGTCAGGTTCGGAGCAAGCTCTGTCTGCCGTGGATCAGGAGCTGGCTGCTCTGGAGGAAGAGAACAAGCAGAGACTGAGCGAGCTAAAGGAACAACAGCAGTATCAGCTGCTTACTCTCAGAAAAGACCAGTACTACAGTGAACAGTACCTCAAAGGCAAACACATCAAACAGGTACTGCTTGTACATATACCACAGGACTGACACATACTGCAAACTGTGACACTTTTAAACTATAGAAATTGCTAGCTAGCTTGTAAACTAACTAAGCTAGAAAGTAGCACTAAATTGGCTATTTAGCTTTCTTTAGTTGTAATGAAGGGATAATATTTGAAGCTATCCAGCGGCTCACAGCTAGCTATTTTTGCAAGCTAAGCAAAAGTAAACCTGCTGCATAAGCAGCTGAGCATCATGCTCCCTCTCCTGTCAAAGAGAGAGGGAGAGTTGTCCTGAAAGAGAATGTGGTGATCATCGAGCCTGGAGGCCGGAGCGGGAGAGAATCGGGAAGTGTGGGGCGGTCATTCCTAGTCTGGCAGAGGATCAGCCAGAGTTAAAGAGGTAGAGCCCAAAAGCTAGATGAACCAGCATGGGGACTTCTTAAATGAGGATAAAGTCCCAGAGAAAACTTGAAAGCAAGGAAAGGAATCACACCAAAGCCTAACTTTTCCCTAATGAACGTATTACCTCGAGCCAACAGACCCTACACAGCAAACCTCTACAAGGCCTCGCCTTTACCCATGTGCAGAAAGCTGACGGTGTGATGGGGAGGTCTGGCTGAATTAAATGGAGACTCAGCCAGGTGTTCCCCATCAGATCTGATTGCCTCACTAGCCAAATAGGTCGACCAGTTCCCCCTGGTGGCAGCAAAGGGAACTGGCTGATCCTAACAAAATTGTGTCCTTTTTTAATTTGTCTTTTTGAAATCATTATGAAACTGTACATACATTATGTGACATAGTTGGCAGATTGTACCACATTCTCATCTTTCTAAAGTTGTATTGCTAGTCCTAATAAAGTCTGTCCAAATGTCATGGATATGTAAGACAATATTGTTCTGACTATTGTTCAGATACAAAAGTCCAGTTTGAGGTTGTAAAACCCACTTAACAAATGCACAGGCAATTAAACCGAGGACCGCAAAACAACAATAGGATGGTATGTCCGGCTGTTACTTCTGTAGTATTTCCCATGCTCTTGACCCACCTACTTAGCTTTGGCCAGTTTACACCCACAGTGGACACAGTATCCCCAACTAAACTCTCCAGTACAATTGTGCTAGACAAGCTTATCCTTTTATTACACTAAAGGTTTTTAAGCTCGGCAGTAGAAGATATTTCTGCTTCTTTGCTAAGCAGTTAATGCAATATATGTGTGGCTGTAGGGCACACAGGGACTGACTTGCCATTTTATCCAGGTATTTTCTTATAATATCTATGTGGACTTTACCTGTATACTTATATAGCATTATGTGTTAAGATTTCCTTGTTGAGATTAGAAACCTCAGTAATTTTTCCGCATTAAGAGCAGCAGCCTCACTGAATTTCCCTATTATGAGCTAACAGACTCCTGAACTAATGACTGTGCTGCAGGAGCAGGCCTGGAGAACACAGTGTGCACTCAAGCTGGAGATTTAAAGTACTGTTAGAGTACTGTCATGTGAAATATATGACTTCTGTATGACTCACTCTCCTCATTTGTCTGCTTTGTGTGTGTGTATTGTGTTTCTGAACTCTCTGCTCCTCCAGCTGGTAGAGAAGCTGACCACTGTATCTGATGAATGTCAGAATAACCAGCTGAAGAAACTCAAGGAGCTGTGTGAGAAGTAAGCTTTGCACTATAAATAGACTGGATTTAAGCAACCTTTATTAGTTTGTAATGTGCTATAATTGCATGTCATCTGTTTAACACTTTATGTTCTTTGTAGAGAAAGAAAAGACTTGAAAAAGAGGATGGACAAGAAGAGACAGGAGAGGATACATGAGGCGAAATCAAAAGAGAAAAATCTAACAGAGGAGTAAGTCATTATTATGATGTGTTTTCAGAGGGTTCACTACTATTACAATGGTCCTTTGAGATATACAGTACAGCACAGTTCGAGTAATTGGATACTGACCCAGATTTTGTTGTTTTGGCTCTTGACTCCAGCAACGAATTACTGTGCATTATAAACTACATTTGTTCCCAACTTTTTTTTTTTAATCAAAAATGCATCATAAAGACAGTTAAAAAACAAGTAAGGGGCAAAGATTTTACAAATAAAACTCTACACATCCCAATGAGCACCATGTAGATGACACTTTATTACTGTAGCATATCATAGTTTTAACAAAAGGAATTCCAATATCCCACCCAAAATATATGTTGGTCCACTTTTGTGTGCATCTTTTGTCAATAAGCCCATACAGCCCATACATATTTCCTTCCTAGAATATTACATACTCTACATGTTTTGTACGTGGCTGTGTTTGGAGGCTAGATAATAAGGTCACTGTGTTTGGAGTCTAGATAATAAGCCAGTTGAAATTGTAGGCAGCATTTTTCACTATATATTTAGTTTACATATGCTGGATAAAATGGATGAAAATGTTATTATTATGGTACATTCCAAACAAAAATTAAAATTATATTAATTTACCTGTTTAAATGTTGGGTTATGCATATCACTAAATATAAGTTGGATTCATTTAGTCCTACATTCATGTAGATTAGAATGTTTTTTAAAACAGAAAGATTAAGTTGAAGTAGTACTTTCCAGAACTGTTTATTGTTGACATATGGGAACAATTTACCAACTACCTCTTTATTTTATTTATTTAATATTTTTTTTTTTACAATTTTGAAATATTTCCATGTAAAAATTTCCATTGATATAATGGAAAGAATGTCACAACCAACACTGTGCCTACTAACAAGTCAGTGACTAACTCCCCCAACTGATCCCCGGGCGCTGTGGTTTGGGGCTGCCCCCCGCTCCGGGCAAGTGTCTTCACTGCCCCCTAGTGTACACTGGTGTGTGTGTGTGTGTTTCATTGCACGGGTGGGTTAAATGCGGCGGTCACATTCCTCTGTGTGCAAGCACAGTAGGCAAATAGTTCACATTCAGGTTGTTGCTACAAGTCACTTAAATTCAAACTGCCTTTGTTACAGCATTCACTGTTTCTCTTACAGAGAGAAGTTAGAAATCAACAGGTCACATGTGAATGAGGTTGTGCAATATATTAAAAGGGTGAGCAATAAACACTATGACACAAGTACCCAGACTTCCAACAAAGCTATTAAACATGTGGTGTAGATATCAACAGCTTCACCACGTCTATGTCTGTTTTGTCATTTTCAAGCTGGAAGATGCTCAAAGCAAAAGGCACGAGAAGTTGATCGAGGCACACAAACTCGTTCGGCAGCAAATCCTGGAGGAGAAGCCGAAGGTAGGAGAGAATCTGTTTTCCTTCACCATCACACTAACAGTGCCATGAAATCACTCTGCATGTCACCCAAAGCACACACAGACAGTGTGTGTATCACCTCATTGTCACTGTTATTTTAGGACGACTGTTCACAAGATGGAGAAGGTAAGCTGCTTTGCATCCAAGCATACAATAAATCAAAGCTCTAAAACTAAATGCAAACCTACCAAAGCTTGCACTGCTTCCTAGGCTCAGAATAAGTGGAGGTTTTCTTTCTGCTGTAAGTAAACATAATGCCAGTTCCACCTGCTAACATCTACCAGCAGTATAATATTAACCCAGTGATAAAAAACTCTGCTCTGTTAGAAAGACATTCTTTAAAATGCTTGGCTGTGGCACATCTGGGACAACTCCTGGGTGCTGCCATTAGTTGGGCTGTGTCTGGTGTTGGTGTGTATGTGGGTCAGGTTGTGTTGATCTGGGTTTTATAAATATCCTAAATAACCTACTAACATACAGGCATATTTAGATTATAGTTAGATTTATAGTGTTTTTTTCTAACATTCTGCAAGTCCAGTCTTTGTAAACTGCTGAGTTTAACCTTTAATTTGTCTTCTTTTTTTTTATCTATTTGTTCCCTGACTATAACATTATTGACTAACCAAAGCAAGGTGAGTTTTGTGATGTCTGATGCTATTTCCGACTAAATGACTTCTCCATTGCTAGTGTTGGATGGATTGTAAAAAGTCATTTTAGTGTTTTGTTCATGAAGCATTTATAGTTAGGCTGCCATGCTGCCCATTGTTTAATTTAACACATGGTACATATTATGTAATAAGAACTCTATCTTCATGCAAACCCAGCCATTATTTCCTGATATAAATTGAGCATATTGCTAATTTGGATGGACATGAATTATGGTCACAATTTCTATCAAGCCCATATTCATAAATCATTATAACTGTGCTTATAATTCCTAAGCATTCTAATAAACTTAGACTCATAAAGCTGTAAATGTGGTATACTTAATTCCTTGATTATCTGAGTATCATGCAACACAAGTTTCACTATTCATTATATTATATTGCCATGTGTTATTTATTGCATAAGATTTATTTAAACAAAAAATATAATGCATAATTGTAAAGCAGTTGTAATATTTATTAACATTGATAATACTTGATAATACCTAGAATAAAATCTATGGTTTGCTTTGAATTATAACACCATGGAATACACCAGGATTCAAGGTTGCTCCATTATTATTGCAAAATAAATAACAGTGATGGTTTCATACTTACCATTGTGTGTAAATAGGAAGTTGATGTATGAAGCTGAATGCATAAAGATACTACAGTGTGCTGCTTCACATCAACACTTGTATTACAAAATAATAATAGGTCATTAAGAAATTGCTTTATAATAATTAGTTGAATAATTGCTTGTAAGTGCATAGCCTTATGAGTCATACACATATGTAGTCTTATGAATACAATTACGATTAATGAGTATGGGCTCTATAGAAAGTGTTACCATCACTTCTTTGTCTTGTCATCCTGTTGCTATTTTTGTGGACACAGATGCCTGTGTTAACCTAAGTGGAGCATCATAAACAAAAGGTGTGTAGCATTTGAAATCTGCCACCATAGTTGCATTTTCCTATCCACTTTGATTTAAAATTGAATTTGCCTGTGCCAAGGGTATAAATAGGCTACTGTATCCAGCTACTAACAGCATACAACTGACACAGCAGATGTGTTGTTACCTACAGAACACCTATAGACTCAAAAGAATGTCTAATAAAATTTAATACGTATAGACGTGCCAATTGTATGTTATAATAAGGACAAAAACTTATCTGATATAAACACTTATTTGACTTATACTGTCAAATTGAAGTGACATTTAACGCACAAGACGACTTATTAAATATGTTGCACCACCACTTCTGGCCACATTTCTTGATAAGGTTGTCCTTTAAACCTTTTTTTAAATTACTCCACCAGGTTACCACTTGCCCAAGAGTTCATAAAAATACCAATAATATGTCTTACATGCGCTAATGCTTACATGCGCTAATGCTTAAAGTGTCATGAAAATAGTACTGTTCATTCCCAGTTAGGATGTCTTTGGCTCAGCTTGAGCTGCAGTGTTTTAGCGTCTGGTACTTTTGCACCACACTTTAAAGGAAGAGATGAAGGCCGGTAGTTATGTCAGTAGGCTCAAGAGGGCACTACAGCACAGCTTTGGTTCTAAAACCAGTGCTGTATCGAGAGAGTAGGCCAGGATCATGTAGGCCAGTTTTTGCAACTGATAGCAAAATTGTGCAAGAGCTGGCTAGATTTTAGTCTAGGTACTTCTGATTTAAAGGACAGTCATGATTCCTTATCTTGATATCCAACATGTAAATACACTCATTCAGCCATAACATTAAACCCACAGAACCAATGACAAGTAAAGTGAAAAACATTGAATAGCTTTCTTCAGTGGCACCTGTCAAGGGGTGGGATATATTAGGAAGAAAGTAAACAGTCAGTTCTCACATCCCATGTGTTAAAAGCAGAAAAAAATGTGTAAGCTTAAGATTTTAGGCAATTTTTAAACAAGGACGAAAATCTGATGACTGGGTCAGATAATCTCCAAAACGCAGGTCTTGTGGGGTGTTCCAATATTCAGTGGTTTAATAACTACCAAAGATAGAAAGGAAGGACAACCGGTGCACCAGTGACAAGGATTATGGGTCCAAGGCCACATTGATGTGCTTAGTTGTGAAGGCTACTCAATATGAATTAATTCCCGAGAGGAACCACAGAAACATCTGTTGCTAACATTTTGGTTTCATAGCTATGAGAGCACACCTTCAGATATCTTGTGGAGTTCACAAGCATTAATGGGTCAGAGCTGTTTTGGCAGCTGTTTGGGCAAGTGGTTTTAATGCTATTGCTGATCGGAGTATGTTATCCACATCTAGTATCTCAAGCGTGTAACCATAGATTTTGGTTAGGGCTGTATGACATTTCAAATGACATACAGAGAGGCTATCACAGTTGACTTATGCTATAGGCTACTAAAGTAACCCTGCAATAGGAACTTGAGAGTGGTAAATGTATAGTCATCCAGCATACTGCTTATACCAGCTTAGTTTCAGTAATTATAGTGATTATATTTGTTCAACTGCGTTTGATATAGCAGGTGTGTTTCTTGTTGCCATGTCACAGTGAGGAAGGCACATGTAAAAGAAATATAATTACCAATCTCGAAATGCATCTTGAAAACATACTAAAGAAGCTGAAACACTTTAACTTCAACACAGAGCGCATGCATTTCTGATGATATGAATATTATTCACTCTGTAATTCCCCTTGCACTCTTCCAATCTTTGCTAAATATATTATTGTAGAAATTGTTCGGTGCATCATAGACATACTGTGTGCGCTAATCTATTAGATTACATTATGATTATATCCTGTAAAAACAAGATCTGTGACCCTGCTAACATGAATGACTGATATACTGTATATAGTATATCTGCCCCAACTATATATTTTCTGTGTGATGTTGTCCTGCTTTTTCTTCTATGATGGTGACATGTAGGGCCCTATGTACATCTTCAAACTTAGGTCTCAATTATCCTACTTCATAGATATTTCAGGATTTACTTCAAAGAGGAAGAAAAAAAGATCTCGCTCACACCAAAGCAGGTCAGACAAATTCAGCTGTTTATTTGTGGTTGAACCCCACATCAGCAGGCAGAAATAGGAGGGAGTTAAATTAACCAGGGCAAAGCTAATATCCTAGAGAGAGGGACTGTGTGTGTGTGCGTGTGTGTGTGTGTGTGTGTGTGTGTGTGTGTGTGAGCGAACGAGAGAGAAGTAGTCCCGACCCATTTTCACGCCTCAGAGCAGCCACTAATGGACAGCTATAACCATCCCTGGGTCTTTGGAGACCTGCTGGAGAATGGTTTCTGGACTCTGCTTGCCTTGATCTCACCAAGGTAGGCAGATAGGAAAGAGAGGAGAGGGGTGGGGGATGGAGCCAAGGGTTATAGCAAGACTGCACATCGCAAATTAATATCTGTTGCAGTAAGTTTAAGATGTCTTCGTAAACAGTTTACAGATCAATTATAAATTGCTGTTTCAAGCTCTACACTCGTTATCACACCTTTAACCACAGTGTTGCGGGTATTGGGCAGTCCCTGGCAGAGCAAAAAAGGAGGAGGAATGAGGAATGGCAGACGAACGTTCTCACACCTCGGTGTGTGTGCACACAGGTGATAGTGTCCTGCTAACGTTCCAATCAAAATGGCCACCAGGGCTCCCTTCTGCACAGCATGTGGCATAAACTAATGAGCAATGACCTTCAGCGCCACTTTGAAAATGTGAAAGTGACAAGGGCAGGTTGCGACAAGCAGAGCATTTTGATCCTCATTAAAATAAGATCCTTATTAAAATAAGTTCAAATTCCAGGCAAATTAATCTGATTAAATCTGATCTGATCTCTTTATTTGTGATCTGGAGTGCTGGCATTTAATTTCCACTCATTGCCAAAACTCGCCTTCCCTAATGAACATTATTTGGATATTTGACTAATACAATTTGCACAATATTTTAGATTTTAAATATTTTACAATTTAGTCTTGGGTATTTTTTTCTTGAAATATATCAAGTAAGTTCTCTGTTCCTGTTCGTGAAGTTGTTTAATACACAGTTGAGGTGACTCTGCAATAGTGCCTCTGAGTGTGATATGTCACACCGTGTTTCTTTTCCAACCTCATGGTCTC
Source organism: Duopalatinus emarginatus (assembly GCA_028565595.1). Lineage (NCBI taxonomy): Eukaryota > Metazoa > Chordata > Actinopteri > Siluriformes > Pimelodidae > Duopalatinus > Duopalatinus emarginatus. The sequence goes on along the minus strand of JAOVVF010000034.1, from coordinate 507,359 downwards.
CTCAGCCTTATTCTGTGAATCAGAGGCCAGATACACATACAAAACCTGATACAAAATGGTTGTGCGTCTTCACACACAGCAGCTCTGTGCCATCTGTGGCAACACTCATCCTGGCCCTGAACCCCTCTTCACTCAACAGCTTGGCTTCTAGGACAAGTTACCATACACTATGACCCAAGTTGGAGATAGAGGCCAGAGCATGGAGACCGCCACTACATTGACAGATAGAGCTAATACACAGCACACAAATACAGGAAGATACACAGGAAGATACGTAGAGACTTACAGAGATGTACAGCCTAACAAACACGGATAAAGAGCTGAATGCAAACAGAGAAATATAGAGGGCCAGGCAGATATAGTCTAGTTTACAAATTCAGCTCAACACACTGATCACCTAATTCCAGCCCAAACAAGAAAACATGACCAGCATACTACATATAGTCCAGCACAGAGGTCAGGACTGCATTTCAGTATTAATGAACATATAACCGCAGACAGAGAGGGCATTAGCATTAATGATATGCTATTAAAATTCTGTTATTTTCGTAGGAAGTGCTTTTATCAAAACCTTATTGGTTCAGGGTTATACCTGTTCAGCCACGTTTATACGGGGCACTGAGAAAATAGAAAACGTTCAGTTAAGTATCAGCATTCTGGTGAGATTGTAAAAGTCCATTGTAAAAATTATGCATAGGTGACTAACAGCAAGTTTCTACAACTTAGCAAGTTATGCAAAATAGCATTCATTCCTTATGCTCTCCAGCTAACATTTTATGTCAGACTCCACTAAAAAAGTTTTGTTTTTAAACGTATTTGCACCTGGCAACACTCCAAAACCTGTACATTTTATATGTTTAAAAACTTCATTACATATACAAACTGTTTTTTTCTTATAGGAACAACTTCAAAAAATGTCCAAGGTTTGAAGACGAATAATAATAACAATAACAACAATAATAATACTAATACTACTACTAATAATAATAATAGTCATCATCATCATCATCACTATGTTACCTCTGTTGCTTGGGCCCTAATGAATTAACACCAAGAAATAAGAAAAAAGTGGAGAGTTGAGACAGATTGTTGCTCCACCACTATGGTGCCAAGACACTGAAGCATCGAGATCTTGCACTGTTAGCATGTTCTGACCTCAGACAAGAACATGCCAGGACATGTTAAGCCCTATCTAACACAAATAACACTACATGGGATATAATATAACGGCATTGTAGAACCTACATAATCAAATGCCCGTGTTAAATATACAACGTGTAAAATCATATTTACACCTTTGGATTTTATACCCAGTTATATAATTGATGCTTCTTGTTTTAAAATTAATAATGTATTTCTTTCCTGGATGGGGTAACATGGGGGCCATTTAGTCAGCTTGCTTAAAAAACAGACTTATATTAGGTGATTAAAAATAGAATGTTGATTTTCTTTGCATTCAAATCCAGCTGTGGTTCAGTTAAAAACTAAATCTGCACTAACAGAAGCAGAAACACGTGGCAAGAAATAGAAAGGTCAGAATTATTTTGGGGGGAAAATGATTTAATGCTATAAATTAAATATGAGATTTAATATACAGTGGGGTCCAAAAGTCTGGAAACACCAGTGTAAATGCTTCTGTTTGTCATTCTTTTCGATATAACACAAAGGTTTTCATTATAAATGATACAAAAGGAACAACTTAAATGGAGAATGGAATCTTGTAAATATTTACATGAACTTTGCCGTATTTGGTATGTCCCCTTCTCGCTTTAATGGCAGAGTGCGCTCAAGCTTATACAAGTTTGTGTAAAACCTGATGATCCATGTTAGACCAAATCCATCAGCATGTGCTTTTGTGGATGGGGTACGACTCATGGAAAATCTGACCTTTTGTACGAAGGCATTAACACGGTCAACATCACACATTAGCGTAAATTTAAATGAAAATGTTTAGATAAATGTTTTGGAAACTTTTACATTATTGATGGCCAGATAAAAAAAATCTGGCTCAGTATCTTAATATCAGCTTCCAAAGCCTGAAATAATGACAGTATATAGCTATAACATATGTTATATATGTCAGGATTAATACACAGATACAGCCTACTATGGACATAAAGGGATGAGATCTCCTGAACAATAGAGGAGTCATATGGAGAATGAGTAAAATAAGGCTTTTTTTATGGCTTCTCAGTAGCAAGTAAGACAGATGGCTCTGCTCAGACGGGGTCTACTGTCTCTGCACTGACAATGACACAGAACAGCTTGTGACCCTTGCATTTGGTTGTACATCCAGAAAAAGAGAGGTAAAGGCTGGAACACACTTTATATGATTTCCATAGGCCTTACAGATTTCCTGGCCAGTAGCAGCAGTCCTCTGTACTGCCTCGGCCTTGCTTTTCCTCAGTTATACTCAGCAGGCTTGTTTCATGTGAGCTGGTTAGCATTAATAATGCACACGTACTGCCTTTCTCCCCACACCAGGGGAACCGCTGCCATTCGACAGATACCAAGCCGAATGTTAACGCCTGTGCCAACCATGATTGGCATTCCTACAGAGGGATGTGGCTCTGGAAATACTTTGCTCTCATTCCATTGCTTGTGAGGAGAGCACTCGATCCCTTCCTTTTGTAGAGACAATTTTCTGCCCTGGCTCAAGTGGGTATTTATTTGAAAGGCAGGGATAACTGACTGAGATATATCCATCTGCAGCTTTCCCCCATTTATTATTTTTTTTTCAAAAACTCTTTTTAAATAGTTATTGTAATATACAGTATATGGATTTATATGAGTATGTCCCTCTGTGGTGTTGGTATTCGCAAAAGAGAAGAAGTGAAAGAACGCAAAAAGGCATGAAAACTGCTCATTTAGAAGCAAATAATAGACAATTTGCATACTTACCATCAGTTCTGTCCTGATTGCTTACAGATGCAGGTTATTTGCATAGCAGTAGCTGTAAATGTGGTCTTAGTTACCAGAGCTTAATGACTGCCTTGAAACTTTAAAGTGAATCTTTTAGGAAAAACAGGAAAATAACAGAGTTGGCTTTTGTTTTTCAATCAGAAAAGGTTTGGGAATCATGTTACCACATTATACAGCCAAATGTATTTCCTGTCAATCACACCATTATATGCATTTTGAACATCCTAGATTTCAAAAAGATTTTTACATTTTATGATCCAAATCATAAATGTCTAAAACTATCACAAATGAGGTTGCCAGAGGCAATGGTGGTCAAAAAAACCTCCCTTAGATGACAAGAGCAAGTTACCCCGCAAGAAGCCAGACTCAAAAGGGAACTCATCCTCGTTTCGGTAACACCGTATAGTGCTGTATAAATCACTTTCTCTCTATAACTGTACTAAAATGTGCAAACATAATAAGACCTCTATGTTTTAGAGAAAGGAAGTGCTAGTGCACACAGAGACGGTGTAGGCAGTTGTGTGCATGCACGTTTGTGGCAACAAATTGGGCATAGCCTACATATGGATGTGATGATCAGACGTCCACATAGTTTGAGCCATATAGTGTATATTGCCATATGATGTTGACCACTCGCTGGCATCTAAAATACATTAAAATAAAATTAAAATAAGCAACTCTATTTTATTTTATTTGAGGCTTTTTAAATCACAGTAAAGCCAAATCCCAATTGATTTTCTATTTATGTATATAATCACTACATAAGGAATGACCTTTTGTTGTGACCTGTGTAGTGCAATACAATACAAATATTCAGCAGCGGAAAAATCCATATTCCAGCATTGTTTACACACATACAGATCACTTTTTAGACTTTTTGGATTGATTTAGAAAAGTGAAAATAAAATGTTCCATAAAGGACATGCAATTAATTAACCAGTAAAATTGGGGGGGGGGTTTGGACACTCTTGGGGCATTTTCTCACTTATTAGTCGACTGTAAATCAGAGGACAGTGGATGCTTTTGGTTTGTTTGCATGTTTGTTTGTTTGTTTTGTTGATCTCTGAAAATAATTAACCTAACCATAAGTTAAAAAAAACATAACTAATCTAACCCTAAACCTTATTTCCAAAACTCTTTTTTGCTATTGGTCATAAAGATAGTAATGTACATGTAAACAGTTATTTGGCAACAGAAATAACGGAAATCAACCAAGCACTTGGTGCCAGTATTGAATAAATAATATCAATTTTTTATATAGTGCCCAGCCAATTTTCCTATTTGGACCAGCTATCCAACACGCATTATTTTGCAGCATTCCAGTATTGTCTCAGTCAGTGGCTTGTTTATTAGTTTTCAGCGGGCATCTAAAGAAAAACTTCACAGCATGTTTCTTAGATCATGTTCTCACATACAGAGGCCATCTATCAAGCTGGTCATATCAGTACACATCTGACTTTCATGCCGTTAAAGCATCTGAAAAATAAAATTATTTATATAGCAAAACATTGGTTTGTGTATATACATGAGCGTTTTAGTGTCTCTACTAGTACAATCCCTAGGAAAAAAAGGCAGTGAATTAATTGCAGTTCAGTGTAGGGTGGAAATGCCTCTCCTCACTCACTGGTAGCTTCGAATTAGGACAGATGTTGAAGAAGGTCATCTTCCTCTAAAGTATTTTAGGCGATCTGAAGAATTGGATCTGAGGCTGGTTAGTTGACAGATGACAAGTCTTTTGAGGGAAGACATATTTAACATCCCCTACTCAAGAGGGAGTGGAAACTAGACTGTGTCACGCTTTCATAACTCAAGATCACTTTAGGTGAGCCAGTTAATTTGGTTCATCCTGTCCAGAACACAACACCCTGCAGACTGCTGCCTCAGCACGGGGCTTTTTACCCATGGGCTGCTATTTAACAGCTGCTGTTTCCGGTTCGAGCTTTTCATTCGTTCATGTGACCATGAAATGTTCATTACACTGCAGGAATACAGTAAGCCCATGCAAACATATCAATCATAGAAGCCTGTCAAGAACTAAATGCTTTGGCTTGAGACTTGATTCAAGAAAGTAAAGCCAATCCCTACATTGAGCGTTCTGTAAATATGAAGCAGGTGGCTGGTCTGTATTGTGTTTACCTAATGACTACATGGATAGGTAGGCTAGCTACCAACTTACCCCATATTCAGAGTGATGAATTGTTTGTGCACTTTCCCTAAACCACCCTGGCTTATGAGGGTGAAGATTTTTTTCATATCCAGGACATTATACAACTTCTAGAAGTTAAATATACACAGGGGTATTTGTGGGTCGTGTGACTCACAAATGCCTAACACAAGTATACCTTCAGGGCAGATCAGTTTACACTTGTGTAATTCTGTTTGCATTATTGATGATTTTTGAAGCTGATTACTAGCTCACCAGTACTGACGTAGACTATTTGGCATGGTATTTTTTTAAGTGTAGTAAATAGAACAAACTGTTTTAGTAAAAAAAAAAAAAAAAGAAAGAAAATAAAAGTCTAAATCTGTGATGGTGTGATATGATTTATACCATACCTTTTTTTTTTATAACATGAATTATAACTATTCTCCCACATGTCCTTAACATGGCTCTGAACCTTTCACCTTCCCCTTGAGTTTTAAGTACCTCTGCTTTCACACAACCACCCCAGGCGATAAAGAGCTGACATGCACGCACACACACCTATACACACAGAAATACAAAGTCTGCCATGGAAAGCCAAGCCTGCAGGTGACTCAGCTTACCGTCAAACACAGTTGGGCATCCTGGCAGTCAGTTGCTTCACTCTGTTCCCTCTCCACACACAGACAGGTCTCATGCACGCAAACGCACGCTAAGGAGGGGGCATAAGTAATAAGGTGGCATCTTTAATCCAAGCGTCTTTGTGCCCAGGCCGGCAGGGGACAGCAGATGTCCCTCACCTAAGTAGGTCATGCTTTGTGCGGGATGTCTGTGTGGCAGCTATCCTAAGCCATCTGGATGCTCTCTGTCACTGTCAGCTGTGCGAAAATACGATTTCCTACAAGGCACCTTGAGCGATAAAGAAACCTGTGAAGATGAGAGACCACAAATTAACAATGTATTTATAAGGCATTACATTTAATTGCAATGTGTATGATATGTTATGTAGGGAATCAAACACAGCAGGTCATGCTGTTATAAAAAATAGGTCCACATTAGAGTAGTGCTATGCCTCAACATTGAGCACGATAATACCACCCTGAAGTGAACAGTTTTCCTGTTATAGCTTGTCCTGGAATGGTTTAATTATTTTTCAGCACAGTAATTTGCAAGCAGTTAATTAAATACACATTGCACTTTTTAACCGTACATAGTTACAGCTGTTTATTTGAAAGACCAAAAGAGAGTTAGTGTTTTATGCATGCTATAGCAGCAATCCTTTCATTACCAGCCACTTTTTTTTTATTTTAATGGTTTATTATAGAGCACTTGAACCTAATAACTATATAATATCAAAAAAAGATTATAACAATGAATACCTGTCTAGTTGTTCCTTAATTACATACAATCATAAATGATATGTTAATAAGATATATAACAGCCTGTATTAAAAGTGATTTAATACCGATATGGCAGAGACCAGTGTGTCTAAACGTGATGTTTTGTGTAATCAACCTTTCTTAGGCATTGGTATCATGAACAATTTTGCATAGTTAATAAAAAATATGAATAATTATTATGTATAATGCCTAAATGAACATCTGTTATTAACGGACTGATAAATTACAGATATATCCTTTATTGAAAGTGTTATCCATATTTTTTATATAGGCTCAGTTTGTATTATACGGCTTACTGTATATGAGATAATGAAACCATCTAAAGACCATAAAAAGCTCAAGGCCTTTATAATGTGCTTTTTTTAGACAGGGTTTCAAAGATAATTAAGCACAGTGGTAGTCTGAGATTTCTGAAGTGTCCTTAAAACTTTTGCTGATGCTGATGACATTCTCAAAATGCAAACGAACAGTGAGTGTGCTTCACAGTCATTGCTTCTGACACAATTCGTCGTTGGTGCTTTTCTTTAATTACAATGCTCCCAGAAGACTGAGCAGGGTAGTTAACTAGTTGAATAAGCATTAACACAATTATTGGGTCAGAATGAATACAATTCCGTCATGTTTAATCATTAGGGGAGTCTATGCCTGGGAGAACAAAAAAAAAAAACATTGTGCGGAAGTGAATTTGGAGAACTGGCACAGGACATAGAGATATAGTGACACAGCTTATCATTTTAATTCAATTCAGTTTGATTTCTGTTGCCCTCTCAGTGCTATTCAGCTGCATTGTGAGATGCTCCCAGAACCCAGGCTCCTTTCACACTGTGTAACTATTAAACTGCTAAATCACCCAAACGATGCTGTTAGACACCATTTATAAACCTTTTAGCGCTTTACTTCGTGCTGTGGTTAGCTCTCTGGGGATGGTTAAAAACCACTCAGGGTGAGTTAATCTGAGTTAAAGATGTAGGTAAAACACTGTATCCATTAGGTTACAAAAAAGAGCATGTAATCTGCAGGAAACAAACAGCATCCTATACGCTCAAATCTTCTCTCTGGTTATTTCCACAGCTTCAAAATGAGCTGGACCAGGAATACCAAGACAAGTTCCGCCGACTCCCAGTAGAGATCCAAGAGTTTGTCCAGGAAAGCGCTAAAGGCAAGCTAAGTGATGAATGGGAACCAAGCTGCCTTAGCACCTCATCAACAGCTGAGAACCTGAACCACAGAGCAGGCCAGTCGGAGGACGATGCAGACGAGGACTCTGCAGAGAACGTGTTCGACACTCCTCTCTGAGCTACACATTCCTCTCTGGGTTTCACATCAGCATATGTAAACTATTTGTAACAGCTATATTCCTGGTGTTGGCTCCTATTTGTGTCTGATAAATTGCAACAACTTGTGGAATTTTGTGACTTTAGTGTGCAATTGTTATGTAGATAGAGCTTTATAATATTAAGGTGTCTGACAGAATGTTACATACTTGAACTACAGCGAGAACACTTCTGGTTTATTCTTAACATTATAAAGTTACAATGTAATAATTTGTACATCTGTTACTGTAAACTGACTATTTTGATTATGCTGCTGTTTGAGTTAAGTTAAGCACTAGGGATTATGTCTGTATTTTCATTAATAGTAAACCCCAGCCTGGGCAATTATTTTCAAGGCAAACTATGAAAATCCTTTCGGAGTAAGGCTGTATAAATAGCTTTAAACTGTAGGGGCTTTCAGATCTCTGTCCCATATTTACCACAGTACAACAATATCTGCTACTGTTTCTTTTGAATTAGCACATATTACCACATGCCTGTTTTACAAAAGAAGAAAAAGTTTTTCAAAAATTTTTTTTTTTTTTTTTCTTTGATTTTTTTGATACCTATAAATAGAACCATAGACACTACATGGTAATGTAGCCTGAGGAATGTCAGTCGCATGTTTTTGTACATTTGTAAATGTTACAGAGATTGAAAAAAAAAATGCCTTTACTGAAGTGTAAATATCATAACATTTTGAAAGAAAGAACCGAAAGACAGTTATGCTGATGTGACCACCGTGATAGTCTTGTAAGAAAAATATTTGTTTGCACCTTGGCCTTAGAGATAGAATGCACTGTATTCTTAATTTCTGCAAAAGCAACCTCATACTTTAGACATGATGCTGTCATGTCTGTGTTATATGTCCTCTATTGTACTTTCGTTTTTATTTCCATGTCAAGGTCTTTGGTTTAGGTGTTAACATGTGACCAACAGAGCATAATAACTTAAGTATACATAAAAAAAAGCTAAAAGCTTTAGCAAAATTCCATTGTTCAGAAAGCACAAAGATCATTCTTAAATGTGAGAGTGCGCAGGTTACAGCGCTTGCAGTGCTTGGGGAAAATTAGTTATGAGCAAGCATTTTTAGTGGGAAACCGGCCTTTTGTGGTAAATTGTTTGTGCCAAACGAAAGGAAAAAACACTCTTTTTCTGTGTGTGTCACTAGATGATCTTTTGATTGCATTTTGCTGATGTCTTATGAATGCATTTCTTTAATGTTACTTGGAATGTTATTATTACTTAAATTGTAATCTGGTCTGCAATCACTGTTTTAATGTAATAACAGTTATTGAAAAACACATACAGGCTGTGAAGACGAATTACATGTCTATATCCCTTCAATATCTGTGGGTAATTTTGAAAAAAAAAAGAGAAATAGCATTACTATTTCCGCACACATTATTATTATTATTATTATTATTATTATTATTATTATTGTTATTATTATTATTATTATTATTATTATTATTATTATTAGTCAATACTGATGTAATCAGTCTGATTTTATAAGAAATGCACATATATTCAATTTGAGGTTAATCTAGTTGGAGTTAACAGACGCTACCCTTATCCTTAACCCTAAACTTAACCTCATATCACACATATTGTTGTGGATATGCAATTGTAAGGTGTAACTGATGGCAAATTTTGGTAATCACTACAACTAATGGGATATTTATCCAGTTTCTTAATAGGTAGATAAAATCACAAAAACTCAATGTCTGATCAGTGCTTGGATTACCAAAACAACCTTTCAGATCTAAAGTGTATGATTACTAATTGCTATACTGGCCCAGACTAGTGCGCATCACAGTAATAGCCTCTTATGTCAGAAAAAAAATTTGTAAAGTTTAAAACATTGACTTGAAATGACTTAATAGGTGTACAGTTTGTTTGTTTGTTTGTTTTTTACTTTTGAGGGATTATTGCCATTATGTGAGTCCTGTGCCTTTCTACATGTTTGCCTTGAATGTGTGAAATGCATCATGTCATTATAATGATATTGACTTGTATGTTGTTGTATGTCTATATGTCAACTGCTAAATAGATTATGTGCACTTTTAGAACCATAACACTACTGAGTAAAGTTTCTGATTAGCATTATTTCAGAGGAATGTTCTAAATAACGTGGTGGACTTTCGTTTCTCTATGCTACCTGTTGTTGTAATAGACATAAAGGTACTGAATGTATTGTATGCATTTGATAAATGAAGAAAAATATTTTAAATGGACAATTAGAATAGAGGGTAAGTGCTTGTAAATAAAATAAATGTTGGTTCTATATGCAAACGTACAGCTTATTTGTAATGGCTTCATCAGTATATGTGGAGGACTGTGATCAGGACGTTCTTCTTGGCTGCACTGTCCTATCTGCTGTAAATAATGTGAATGAGGTGAGCCAGAACTAATCCCTTTGTTTGGGAATCTGATATATACACTGGGTTTTATTAAGAAAGTGCTGAAGCTGTGGCGACTGACCTTGATATGCTAGTGAAGCTGAAAAGGGACTTCCTCTTAGCAGTAAATCATACAGTTATATTTTAGATTGCTATGTCAGCATTGTAAATATCATCCACAGATCATTATTTATTTATATATATATATCCTTAATAGCTGCCACTCTAAAAACATAAGCAATCAAATGTTTTAATGTTATGACTGATCGATATACACACATCCATACACTGTATACTGAGTACTCTTTATACTACATGAGACCACAAACCTTTTTTCTGGCTGTTTAAAAGGTATAATTGGCTGCACAGATTTTTGTCATGTCACACTATTATCACATCTTGAACTCTTAATCCAAGCACCTGACATTGCTGATTTAGGAGGATGCAGATGTGTGGTGCAAGCAAAGCCATGAAAAATAAGAGCTAGAAAGAGAAAGGAATGGATGTAGAGACACAATACACATGAAAGAGAATAATTCAAAGCGATAGCCGGCTGTGATCACTGTGCAGCTGTGGCCTTTGCTCTGATATGTATCAAAGCTTAAACAACATGCGTCCCTCCACGAGAGGGGATTTTTCTGTAGCTGACGTACTGTTATTTATGGGGCAACATTTTCCCCTGTATGTTTTTTAATGCAAGGGTAATCGAGCATGGACAGAAAATGATTTCCCTAGTTTCCATCAGATGGTCTTTTATGACCTCTTGGAATGCAAGGAGAAGCTGTGTAGACAGTGTGGTATTGTGTGGTGTCGAGCCTTAAGGCTGGTGTTGGGTCTAACTGAAAAAAATTAGACTGGAAATTTAAATATAAGCAACAAGTCAGATAAACACAATGTTAATCAAAATATAATAATTACAGATTTTGGTCCAGGGTATGTGAGTGTGTGTGTGTGTGTGTGTGTGTGTGTGTGTAAGCCAAAGCTTTTTTCAAAGCAGTTTTCTCTGTCATTAAACGAGGCTTTGTATAGTGGTGTAACAGTCAATGTCCAAGCCTTCATTTCACTCCAGCAGGCAGGAAGTGGGCTAATTAACTCTGAGCTGTACTCAGAGCACACGCAGATATTCTTTTAATATCTATCATCCTGGAAGTTACACAAGCAGTGACCGTGTCTTCACTTCTTCCCAGGGAATACACATGTGCTTGCATTAGTTCAGAAAAGACAGGAGGTGTTAGATAACTGCTTTATTGAATCCTATCTCCGCGAGGGTGACGGTGAGATAGTGTTATGTTAATATTTGCAAAGACAACATACAGCTGATCTCATTTTCCATTTTTACAGGCAATAGACATCAGGGTAGTAGCCAACTAAACTCTGAGCAAGGTTCTGAAGGGCCATTAATTAGAAAGCATATTTTAAGCAGTGGAGGTCCCAACAGGTCCATATTTGGAATAACTCCTTAACTAGGCTAAAGAATTCACTGCGATGATGATTACTGTACCAAGGTGAAGAAAATATACACATATATATATTTTTGAAAATTGTGTTTGTTTTTATTTGTTTGATTTGACAGTTTGCCTACAACTAATTTCCCTGCCACGTTTACGCCCACGACATTGTAATCACATCTACTGTGTTGGCTGCAGTCACTCTAGAGCACATGAAAAAAGAAAAGGAAAAAATAATCACTGTAAAATTATCAAACGTAGCATCACGTTATCATGCTAAATGGCCTGCATACTCGCAATCAACACACACACCATCCTACTAGAATATTAGTTTTATTGTAATTGTATTATATAATATTTGGTTCACCCCTTTTAACTAAGTTGTTTAGCTAAAAGATATTCTCTTAGTACAATAAAACTAATATCTGCACTAATATGTACACAAATATATTACTCTGACGTGCCAGAAAAACTGGTACACCAGTCTAGTACTTGGTAGGTCCAATATAGTTTAATACTTGGTCAAAGTCTAATACAGTCTAATACTTGATAGGTCCACAAGCCATATTCTGTAGGCAATAAACACCATGCTTCCTGCAGAATGGTGAGGTTTAGGACTTCTATATTTAACAGCACACTGCATGGCATCCCAAATTTGCATGATAACATTAAGGTCTGGTGACAGGGAATGGCAAAACCCTGTTTTTCTAGCCATATTTAGGCATCTCCAGACATGTGTGGTGGCATGTTGTCCTGTTGAGAGACAGGACCAAACCCTTCAGAATAAATGCACGACATGAATGGATGTAACTCAGAAAGGAGGGACACATAGTATACACCTTAGAGACTTTTGTAGACATACCAGGAGTCCCATGGAAAGCCAGCTAAACAAACCCTATACAATTATAGAGCCAGCACCAGCCTACATATTTTGCATAGGCTCGTCTGTAACAGTTTTTCTGGCATTTCAGTGTATATGGGTGACATTTGAAAAAAAAAAAAAGGAAAGAAACAATGAATAAAAATTCTGCTCACCCTTGTGGTTCATGCCTCTTATTATACTGTACTGTATGCTATAACATCTTACTAAGACATTTATTTTTAAGTACTAATTTATATTTAAGTACTGTGGGGAATTCTGGACTAAAATAATAGCAGGTAACTGAAGATACTGTGAAACATTACAAGCATACAAGGCATCATCAGATAATTACTTCCCATATGCATGGGTATAAATAACAAAGAAGTGGAACCTAATCTGAAGTATAGAAACCCCATTAGCCACCCCAGTAGGACCATCATCAATGTCATTATTATTACTGCAATAATTATTATCATTATCATTATTATTATTAGTAGTAGTAATAGTGGTAGAAGACAATAAAGTGAAATGCTTGACCACTGTGCTTGCACACAGAAGAATTTGACCTTCGCTTTTAACCCATCCATATAGTGAAACACATACTAGCGAATGCACACACTGGGGGGGCAGTAAACACACTTGCCTGGTGCAGTAGGCAACATTATCCATGGTGCTCGGGGAACAGTTGGGGGTTAGGTTCTTATCTCATGGGCACTTAAGGCTGTGTCTTGTCTGTACTTGTATGACAGAACGAGTAAATTAAACAGCAACCTACTTACACAACAGAAAACAGGTTGAGCTAAATATTTTTATGTTCACAATATATATCATATTAAAGGGCTTTCTAGTATGTTATTACTGCCATTTTATCTTCTTTTATTCCCTGTTTTATAGCTGATGATATGGAAATAATATCTCTAGCATAGTTCCAAACATGTAGGGGTAGCTATATCAAATATATCAAATCATTTCTGTGGCTGCAAATTAGTCTCACTGTCCACTTTGTTAGGAACACCTGTACACCTGCAAATTCGTGCAGTTATCTAATCAGTCAATCATGTAACAGCAGCATAATACAGGTCACAAGCATAAGTAAACATTCACGTCCCACACAAAAATGACCACTTGACCAGGGCATGTTTGTGGGTGCCAGATAGGCCTATTCGAGTATTTCAGAAAGCTCATTCACAACAGTCACTAGAGTTTGTCCAGAATGTGTTTTTCATTGTGCTGCTCTTACACGGCTGGCTGATTAGATAACTTCATAAATGTGCAGGTGAGTGTATTTTGCCCCACCCTAAAATGCCATGGGGTCAAACCTGGCCAGGTGGTTGTAAAGGAGAGGTCTGCGCTCTTGTGTACGGAACAGGAGAAAGAAACGTTCGAGCTGGAAACTATTGCAGATGCAGTACTATGACATGAATCTGACATAACCTAGTTTCTGTCACATGGCTTCAGCTGAGTTCTTGGAAAAAGCAGGGTTGCAGCTGATTGGTCTAAAGCATGCCATCTTCAACTTCATCTCATTTTTTAAGCTCCAGTCAGGCTTGATGTTTGTGTTTCAGGAGATGTTGTAGTAGCTGCATAGGGGATCACACACACACACACACACACACACACTCCAGCATGCTGTTGATTTACAGATTTTCTTTCTCCTCCTCCTCCTCTTCCTCCACCCTCCTCCTCCTCCTCCTCCTCCACCTCTTTAACCGCTGTAGTTGCTGGAGGAAGGGCACTTGTGCATGACTCACTCCCCCTGCTAACCTTTCATTCATTCAGCAGAGAGAAAGGGAAGGAGTGAGGGAGGGGGTTTCTGTCGCGGCTCTCCACTGGAGGGCGAGAGGTAACGGGAGTGGGCAGCGTTATCAGGAGGCAGCAGGGACAGACAGGACAGCAGCTGGACAAAATCCGGCCCGGGGAATCTGACAAGCAAGCTCCTTGTCTTTAAATCAGCTGTTCACGTAAGGGAACCATGATCTTTGTATTATTATGTGCGGTGATTTAGACAGTTCTCCTTGTCTATGTGTGTGTGTGTGTGTGTGTGTGTGTGTGTGTGTGTGTGTGTTTTATTTTATTTGTTTACTGTGGTGTGTCCTAGATGGGGCTGGTTGACTTGGGAGGTCCGAGATCGAGTGAAGGGAAAATCGGTGGTGTGCGTGCGTGCGTGCGCGCGCGTGTGTGCTTATAT